>JAYGXS010000006.1:2719803-2746828 GCA_036362985.1 Ligula intestinalis
TCGCAAATTTCTCATCAGAGACATAGTCAGAGAGCAATAGCAGATACCGGTAGCGTACGCACAGGACTTAGCAGAAACAGTCATAACTGCAAATAAACAGCAACAATAACGCTCATTGCCTTTTTGCGTGTTCGTAGTTTGTTGAACGGCATGTAGACACTGAAATTCTGAACTTTCGTCTTGCGTGGTTTACGCGGGTGTGATGATTGCTTGGCCATCCGGCCCTCTGGTGTTAGCGTAAAAGGATGTGGTGGTCTGTCCATTCCTCAAGTGGCGACTTGCTGTGGCCAAATTGAGTCACAACACCTAATATGGATTGGGCAAACCGTTGCACTTGTTTATGGTTTGGGGGCCGGTGAACCATGCCTCAAGTAATTCTCGGCTCACCCGATTTTCCTTTCGCCCGAGACCACTACGCGTGATTAAAGTTCAGAAAATCAGCGCTCGCATGCCAGCCGACAAACTATCAACACGCCAGTGAGCAATTACAGTTAATTGTCATTGTATGATTGCAGTAATGACTGCATCCAATGAATACTGCAAACTTGCTGTGCATTTACTACCCGTATGTGCTATTGCTATCTGCTCTGTCTCGAAGGATGAATCCACGACAGAGCTCGATGCGTAAGGCGGATCAAGTTGTTGATCCACCGATCGATTTGTCTTATTCTCAATTACCTGCTAGGATTTGCGTGCTCGCTCGTATTGGCAATTCATTCCACTTTCGGTTCCCTGGACAGTGGTGTCTCATTTTTATACGCAAAAGTGTAAAAACATGTGGTTTCTGTCTACCAACCTCCTTTTTTGTTTCTTAAATGAGCCTATCATGGCGTTGAACTTGCAAATGGCTGATGTTTATCTTCTTTCCCCGTTCTTGGCTTTGGATATATCTGCACGCAAATTTTAACGGGAAAGAATTGGTATGACTCCATCCGCTGGTGTAATCTTAAGAATTTTTGTATTCTCCTTTGACCTAAAGCTAGCGGATATGACCAATGACTGTTCAAGGTTAGCTGATTGGCCTTCTGTAGCTTCGGATATTAAACAGTAGATGTCTGCAGCGTCTCATGTAACAAAATTGAGAGCATGACGCTTAAACAATGTCACATCGTGCATGCATATTCTAGGGGAAGGGCAATTGTTAAGTTGGCCTGGAAACGGATGTGCTGTTGAACAATGGAACAGAAGCTGCCACATGGCAACTTGTTACCAAGGGAACAAATTGCCTTTTAATAGCGTCACATTTTTCTTAAATTATCTTCTTCTCTTTCAGTTGCATACTTTGTTTTATCTATGCGTTAAATCAAAGTGTTGGCAACGCAGTCAAAGGTTAGTTTGCTTGCATTTATGAACTAACAGTTATATATGTCTTTTTTTCATTTAAAACGTTTTCTTTGCGATTATCATATAAATACGCAAGCAATTTTTTTCACAGAACCACAGCAAAAACCACAGCCACCACAGAACCATAGAACCGCAGCAAGTGGTTTCGTTTTGTTAAAGAAACGCCGGTAACAAAACAATTGCCCGCTCGTTCGTAATTCAGTAGGTGTCATTTTTTTAAGTACTGCAGCTCAAAATTCGGAAATCTTTAGACTCCTCTGGTACCTTTCAGTTTAACTACTTTAAGTTAATTTTTTAGTTTGTTGTTTAGTATATAAGCTCATTTTTATTTTTAAATTTACAAAGGTCAGTTTTTAATTTATTTAAACACTTAAAGCGATATACAGTGGTTTTTACTCTTATGGTATATCAGTATCCCTCAATTCATTGGAAATAATAGTTTATTAGATATATTTTACCTATAGTTATATATAGCTTACTTTAACATTTTATTAAGCTCGAAGTGATATATAGTTATTTTTAGAGCTATTGTAGTGCAATATCTCCAGAAATTTACCAGAAACTTGTGAGTTTAAAAAAATTAGGAAAAACGTATTTTCACGGTTATGTTAGTGTCTAATTTACTAAATTGCTACCCTATTGGCAAATGTTTTTGCGCAATTGTGTGTCTTTTTTGGTTTCATTTGTCATATTTCTTCCCGCGCGCAAAGTTTTGGTTATTTATATAAGTTTTTTATATTATTGACTGCTTTTATATCTTCTACCTTGTTACTTATTTCCTCTTTCCTGTGGTATGGCCTAACCATAAATTCTCCAATTATGCCATTCTCGTGAGGCATAATCCTACTCCAAGGGAGGTCTTCGTAGGTCGGGCAATGTTTTCGCTTCTGAAAAATATTTTTCATTTCAGAATACGCGCAAACCACAGTTTCGTCGCAAATCGAAGATACTATTTAAGGTATTTTTTTACTCCTTTGCACGCAAAATCACATTCCCCCAAGCAATAGCAGCGGAAGCATCGTTTCACGTTTCTCGATTTTACATACAAATAAGTATATAATTCTCATCATCCCCCAAAGAAGATGAAGCCCGTTCCTAAAGTGAAATTAAAACATAAAAAATGCCAACTTTTTGATGAAGTTTCAACGTGCACAAAATGTTAAAAAAGCTATATATTTGACCAAACAATTTAAGTGTAATCTTGACGTGAAATCGTAATTATGGCATGCTCTTTAAGGGAAAAGAGCATTCCTTTCATCACATTTACCTAATGCAGCCTCATCAAGTATGGCAAAATAGCCTGGATTTTCAGTGTTAACAAACTTTCTTCCATAAATGGGCATTATGCTTGATGTGTAAACCAAAAATTATATCTTAGATTGCGAATTCAAAAAGAGCTGACCATAACGTATACTAAGGTTTTGCAAAAACTGTTAATATTTTCTCTTTTCCACTTCAGATTTACGCAACAGTTGACGCTTAATTGTACAAAAATGCACCTAGCCACACGCTTAGCCTTGATGTCCACGATAATATCTACATACACTTCATAAGGGGTTTGTTCAGATTACCAACATCTGAGTCCACGGCTTTGCTAATAACACAAAGCAGGAGGGAGTTTACTTGAAAATATAGCCATACTATCCTCGCTGGAAATGTAATAAGTGGGAGAAAGATCGATATGTCACCTTCCTCGCTGGCTCCTGTCCACCCACCCTGATAACTGATATTGTCTTTTGGTTAATGGCGGGAAGATGGCCACATATTTTAGGCACAGTTTCCTTTTGGGCTCTTATTTTATCAATCTACGTCACGACGTCACTAGTATACTAGGCAGTACTCCGAAACTGAGCATTACGAAAAGTCCTCTAGTTTCATCCTTTGAATGAAATAACATCACCGCCCAATTTTGTTTTGACAGTTTTAAGTTTGGTCTGGGCGCCTTACAGACGCGAATCATAGGAATTGGTTCGTACGCACTAAGCGATTCAATGAGTGAAAGCTATATGAACAACAGAGAGAGATATCAACTGAACGAGAACAACAGCTTGTTTCATCACAGAACTAGGTTATGCCTCAAACTGCAATGCACCGATTGGCCTGTTCATCCGGAGTATAATTGATGAAAGACCTTGTCAGACATGCTGACCAACCGTCTCATTTCTTGGTTTAAATTTCTTTGTGTTCCTCGTTCAACTCTTATCCAAACAGACAGCATAAGAGAGAACGTCATTTGTGAAGAAATGCTTTGCCACTCTCTCTCTCTCTATCTATGCATTCACTCATTCAGGCTAATCTCACAAATCATTTTTTATACCCGGTTTCTAATCCGAAACTTAAAAACCAGCTCACATTTCGCAATGAAAGTACCCTCAATGCATGATCCTGGTTTCTTTGCCATTCACAGTCATGTCAACATTCTCAAAAGTCAACCAAGGCTTTATTCATGATCCCGACGACACAGAGCAGAATGGTTCCAAGAGCGAGAACATAGTACACGTGGCAGAACAGGTCCAGCTTGATGCAGCGACCCAGGAAAATGCGCAGGATCTCCTTGGTTACGGGGATGCTGACGTTCACGGCTGTTGGCACCAATTCATTTTTAAGTTGCGAAGTAAGTGGTACTGACATTACAATAAGTAGTAATTCTTTTGTGAAAGTGAGGACCCACCTGTAGCGACAAAATTAACATACTTCATCAAACTTGCATTCTATCAACACTGCATCCGCGGTTCATGCAGATAAATCGTTCAAGACAACATTGAGACGGCCACCAATCGAGTTTTCATCCAGGCACACCTTGGGCACCCGGTAGAAGATGATAATAATCAACCATCGCTAGCAGGAAATATTGCTCCGGGAGTACCATTACCTCATAAATTGGCTGACTGCCTCTTCTTAAACGCTCTCTGTATTGTTTAGTTAAGTTCGGAGCAAATTGAGGCGTATATTAGGCTAGGCATTCATTAAATTGTTTAACGATTTTGCTGGGATTTGTCATCGACTAGAAGGGGTTACTGACTGGCATTGTCATATTTATAATGTTGAAACAAAATCTCGAAATACTAGCGAGTTATGTTTGTGCTACGTTCCATAAAGAGGTAATATGCCCATGTTCTAACCTTTAACCGAGTATTGACATTTGTATCTTTGTCCCAGTTAACCACAACCCTAACCTAAACACTGACTTAACTCCAACTCCAATCTACCTGCATTCCTTAAGAGTGGTTCCTGTTTTTATGCCTATCCTTACCTGTATTTTTGTTCAATCAGAACGTGAAGATAACCTAATAACTAACAAATTTCTGGTAGGTAGTTATTGCTTTAGTCATATTTTATACATGAGAAACATCGCATTCTACGGATAATTCCAATTGTCGTGTCATATCTGCAGACCTGTGCATATTTAAATCATATTTTTACACGACGACGCCCTTTACTTTCCTCTAGTAAGTAACTGTCCATACATGCTTTCTGTTATAGTTTAGTTGTTTGTGTATTCTTTTTTTAGGAATTTGGGCTACAAGGCAGATGGAAGATCTCATGGCGGACCGGGATCTTTACATCAAAACAACTCTACGCGAGCTGTTTATCTATATTCTCTTCATTATTACCACCCTTACAGGTGAGATTCTGGACAGCAAACTCATGTATGCTAGGGGGGTTCGTCATATTAACAGACATTCTACACGCTCTGTGGCTCGGTCTCGAGCACCGCCAGAGACCGTGCAGCAAAGTCTGGGGAGATCGTAAGGGAAATTTCTAGCCTATCAGTAATAAGCAGTTGGCCGTACTTTAAAAAATTGTTGCAGGTCACCCTTGTTATGCAAAAATGCATAAAATGATGTTGAATATATGAACGGTTGACACGGCGAGGCGTTTGCAGACTAGCAGCTTACAAAACGTTTACGGCATATCCCTATGAAATACTTGTCTGGGCCATCATTAGTGTCAATAGAAGCTCAGTTGAAATCAAGCAAGTTTTCGTCCCTTTATCATAAGCAGTTGATCGTGAGTTTGAGCCTCAAATTTGGTCAAAACCTTGGGCTGGGCTGAATGTGCCTGACTGGCCGGCAGATGATGACTTATAATCCAGAAACTGTCCTTCCAGTCTCCTTCGTGAATTAAAGTGTGCGCGTTAGCCTTAGCCGAAGAATGTTACGCAGATTTGTGTTGAGTTAGCCTGCTAGCATTCCTTTAACGAGGAATTTAAGATGGAAAGAAGGCCGTACTGGCAACGAGAGCAGACTATCACATGGCTTCTTCCTTCCCATGTAGTCAGTAAAGGAGCGAAGCCCGTAGTTTAAGATGGGGGCGTGGGTTAAATCCTGCAATATGGGCAGGTATTTCCTCAAATTAGAATATCACTACCCGCGATTATGTGTGCTAGACGGGTTCTTACAGCCATAGTTCGTACTTTGTGCTTGCGGGTTAACTCTTGAGTTCCCTAGAGGCCGCGCAGCAACTTGTGATGTAGGCATGACACAATGGTTATTTCTAGTATAGCAGTCATAAGCCATACTGATCAGGTAGTCGGATCGAGTCTCAAATTTTGCAAAATCCTTGGTTGGGTTGGGCGTGGCTGGCCGATAACGACTTATAAGCCAGAAACTTTCAGTCCAAACTCCTCCATAGATTGAAGTGAGCGCGTAAGCCTTTGCCTTTTGCCTGTTCAACCAATCATAAGGGAACGCCACGCCGATTCGCGGCAGGGAGTCGTGAGGTCAGGGTTCTTCCATTCGAGACATTTAAGATGGAAAGAAGGCCACGCTGGCGACGAGAGCAGACCATCCTATGACATCCTCCTCCCAGCTAGTTGTCTAGGGAGACAGGTTTTGAATGAAGAGGGTGCAGGTTGGGTTACGTCCTGCAATATGTGCAGCTATTTCTTCAAATTAAAATGTCGGTATAGTCTCCTTGGGGAAATGATAGCGTTCTCCTGACGTAGCGTTTCCTCGCTGCAATTATAAGACACTTTCAGGTCTTGGCTCTAAGTGGCTAACACCCTCACTGCCAATAGCAGTCAGTAACCTCTACAGTTTTATTGAAAGTCATGTAGGCTATTGATAACGGGCAGAACAGGTCGAGATGGAGGTGTACAAATTCGCTTCGCAGCAAATGATGCCCCAGATTAATAGTCGCAGACAAAAGCCATAGAGTCTTTCCTATTATCAATATCTTAGGCTTGTACGATCACTTCATCCGTATTAGCAGAAGGACCCCATCATCTCAAATTAGCAAGAAATAGAGCAAAAAGCATATTCCACTGCGCATTTAAGGGAACTACCTCCAACCGCCATAGCACGCCTGCGCGCACCTAGCAAGCTAGAATTTTTAAACAAACTTTTAGTGCTCTGGAATATCTACTTATTATTTTTTGAGTAGCCATCAGTTAAAGACCCTAAAAATTCTGCTCATAGACATTAAGCGAACATTCCAGGTGGCAGGACAGAAGGGGCGATTTCGTCTAGCAAATTGTGAGAGGGCGAAAGAATCGTTAATTGCATTGGAACGTTGGCTTGACCCCTTAAAGTGCATCACCATGCACAAAAGGCATCATTATAGTCATCACTGCGGCGGTGACTCCAAGTCTACCAAACAATGATTTGTGTTGCATTATTGAAGACGGTAGCGCACTTCCTCCCTTTTGGTAGCAGATTGATATCCCGATTAACTGTCTTATTAGCTGGTGGTCTCAACTTGTCTCGAATATATCGATTAAAATCATAGTGACCAGTAATGGTAGAAAAGGGAGTCCATGAATCGCATTATGGAACTCGCATTGCAACGGTTGTGCCTTTGAGCTCCGACAGCAGCCCCACAGCAGATAAGATTACCGAGAATGCTGGATTCGCCATTTCGAACTTATGCTGTGTCATTAGTGAGCCAGCCCGTGGATGCAAATGCATTGAGTTTGCAATCATGTTTACCACTAGGCCTTTGCTATATATTCCTTGTCGGTTTGCATATTCTCCTGGCTTAATCCGACACGTGTTCCACACCCTTCCTAACCTCCCCCGATGAAGTGGCTTTTGCTATCCTCGACCGCAACGCCTTCCACATGACCAAAACCATGCAGGACGCCCTCATGAAGTCGGAGGTGGAGGGCGAGCATTTGAGCCTTTCCACTGCAAATTCAATTGACGACTTCTGGAAGGTTAGTCTCCCTGAAGCATACAAATTTCACCCCTCCCCTGTACAGTCTTCTCTTACTGCTTTTTCTGAGCTGCTTGTACACTCGGCGTCCAGTAAATAAAACTCCTAGGGCACAAATAATCTCCTCGCGTCCAACAGATTAATCACAGTTTTCCGAGAAGTCATTGAAAAAATTAAAACAAGGCAAAGTCAACAGGTTCGCAGAATTTAATCATATCCTTAAACTTTGTAACCTCTTACATGCAATCCTTATCTCTTAGGATGATAAAGTAAACTGTCTAATTATGTATCAAACATGACGGCTGAAACTTGATCGGTAAAAAAATGCATAGGATGACTAGCGGACTTCCAGCATCTGCTAAACTGCATCTTCTCCAACATCCAATTCACAAAGAAAGAAGAGCGTCTGACAACTACTGCTGCATTTTCCCATACGCATATTATTTAAGTAGCTACTTTTTATAGTGTATACGTTTTGCTAGTTGTCAGAGCATAGCTCGTCACAAAGCCAGCATCCTATTCTGACTGAAATAACTTCATAAAACTATACGATAAACAGTATCACAACCTGAGTCGATGCCGATAAGCGAATGAATATGAATCTTTCGCGTTTATCGGGATGTTGCACGAATTTTGGCACGTACTGTAATATATGAGAGAGAATGGCGTTTCAGAGATGCAATTCCAATTTTGAGGGGGGCGAGGTGTTCTGTCTTGTCCGTTCGATCACCCATTTGGAGCGCAGTTCTGCGAGCAACTGCAGCGTGGGACGTGGGAGTGCTGAAATATAGGAAGGAGGAGGGGGGAGGGGGAAAATACGTAGACTGCGGCGATCACAGGTCGCCGGATGGGGAGTGAACGGCTGTGAAGCGACACGGGCACTGGCATCTTCGCAGACATTTGATCAGATCACCTCCATTCTAGGCTCTCGCCGAAACGTGTCAACGTTTGCGTTACTAAACAACCGTTCAGTCCCTGGCGCCATTGCACTACGCTTCCTGACGTATTAACCTGCGGACAATCGACCGGCTTGTAGATATTGTGCAATCTGTAAAATCAAGCCAGTGCTGTGTTGGTTGGTTTGGTTTGTAGCCATTAGTCTTGCGATATCACGCTGCTGCGTTGAAGCCAGTTCAGGAGACCCGCTAGCTGACTGATCATCGAGTTAGCCTGTGAGGAAGGCATGGGTTTATAGGCTTGTTGGCCATTGAGGAGGGCTTCGCTTTTGCGTTGTAATCGCTGCGCTCATTCACAACCATTGCTCTTCCTGCCTGCATTCTGGTGCCGATACGTGAATGACACTTTCGCCATAATCGAACAGAGCAGGCCAGCAGACTTCCAAAACCTGCTTACCGGTATCTTCGTCGACATCCAATTCACAAGAGAAGAAGAGAATACAGTAAAACGACCTTTCCTGAACTTCCTCGTTATACGCAGACCCAACGGGTATCTCAGCACTATGGTGTATGGAAAGGCAACTGACACAACAATGATGCTCAGCTCTCAAAGCCAAAATTCAGTAGTGCATAAACGCGGCTGTGTAAGAGCACTGTTTCGTTGGGTAAAAACATACTGCAAGGAAACTCTGCGCCCCTGATGATTAGGAGCAGGGAGGGGGCCGCTTAATTAATCAGACCAATGCGTGAATGTCAGAAGCATTCGGAGGGATCTCTAAGGTGCCCTCAAGCCATGCACAATTCCTTGGACAGCGTATGTTGGCTACGACAGTAGCGGTCGCCATCAGGCTACACCAATCAGTCCTGTACGCTCAAAAGAACATTCATCACGGCACCACAGTTACCATGGCAAAGCCCGCTAATCCAACAGCCAGCAGCCTATCACCTCCGCTGACTATCAGTCCGTCTAACGCTGATCAGAGTTTTGACAGCCATTTCGCCCCTTCTACCTGCCTTAAAGGCCACACCTTTTGTTCGACCAACCCGTATAGTTTTTTTTAAATTAATTACCACATAAATATGAAGGCCTGAGGAGAATGTACTAAAATTGTCAATGAAAATATTTGCCAATTCAAAAGATAAATAAGTAAGCATACGCTTGCTTTCGATAAATTATCTTCATACTTGTATTGTATTTAACTACATCAAAATATGCAGGTTTGTAGAAAAAGCATGTGGTTTTCGGGGCTTGTGGGGGTGGGACTTTTGGTCAGTAGTCTGATCAGCTTCAGCAGCAACTGTGGGCGATTAAACGGGCGTGATCCAGGCATGATAGATGTGACCTGTTTACGCGGCTTTTGGGCCAGTTTGCGTGACCTGATGGCAGCTTTTATTGTTGTTTACAACAGGCATTATCCAAGGAATTTCTAAAAGATTGCAAACAGCTTTTTTCACTTGGGAAGCCTCGCTGGGACCTACGCGCGTTCTGAGTCTATCATGCACGCTATAAGTGAACTGCTTATACAACTTATTTGGCCCTTCAGACTAAAAAATGTTCTTTAACTCTTTTTGCCAAACGCCGGCTCGTGCAGACTATATATTCTGGCGCACAGGATCAGATAAATGAATAGATGCACACAGAGGTTTTCTGAGTTCGCAGTTTGTCCTTGACCTCGCTGCAGAAGACGTCGGGTGGCGGAAGGGTCTTTGATACAGCTTGGCTCAGGTACCCTCTTCGAATTTTGTTTGCTGAGTCCCCTTAAAAAGTGACCCTGATGAAAATGTCCTTCTTCTCTGCTGGTTGGGTGGGGGGCTTCGACGGTCCTTCAGCTAAGTTCTTAGCATAGGATACCCTTCTTGTCTAAAAATGCCTTCCATTAGCCTAAGCTTCTTCTCGATGCTATTAGTTAAGCAAACCTTGTCAAACTTTGCGCCAAACGTCGTTACTTATTAACTTTGAAGCTTAATGGTACGCAACTGCCAAAATATTTTTTTTACCTGAAGCATGCCTTCTTACGGGAGGTCCCTTTTTGACTATTCCTGTGAAACCTTTTACCCAAAAGGACGTCGAAAAATGGAAAACATCTGGCCTTTTGTTCTTCTAGTGTACATGTTATTGCTGGTTGTACCTAATTAACCATATGCACTAGAGCTTACATTTTAATTTTTTCGTAGAAATTCCCCTCGTAGTTGCCTATATCTGTGGTCTTCCTTGTAGTGGTAAGATTTCGCGTTCGCTGGAACTGACACCTTTCATACGGCAATATATCTGGCTCCTTTTTGGTTAAGGTTCTCAGAGGGCCACTGTTTGAAAATATTTACCTGGACAAGTGGTACAACGATGCCCTTCAGAGTGAGGAACAGGTCTACTTCATCGCCTACGATGCCCTCCTGCTGGGTCTACCGCGACTGCGTCAAGTGCGAATGTCCTCAAATTCCTGCACAATCCCCAAGGATTTTCAATCGCAAATCAACACGTGTTACAGCCCCTACACTGCGGGCACTGAGGACAAGGCAGCATTTGGTCCAAAGAATTCAACCGCGTAAGGAAAGCCCTCCACCACCGCAGGGATGCTGTCGCTTCTTTTATTATCAGAATCAGTTTATTAATGAAAATAGTAATAAAACATAACTACTCATTTAGCAAGAGTAGTGTGATAAGTATATGTGATGACATGCACAATGAGTGAGTGTGATTTAGATTTACGCTTGAGAATAAGGTGTTTGCTGCCTGTTGTTGCCTGACTTAGTTTCGCGTGTTTTCACGTCTTCACCCATTCAGGTGGACCTATTCCTCGCCGGATATTCTCTCGGCTGGCTACCATTGGGGAAAGGTGGCTGTGTACGGTGGTGGTGGCTATTATGTGGACCTTCCGCGCAACGAGACGGAAGCAAGAAAAGTCCTGGAGGAGTTATTTGAGGGTCTTTGGGTAGATCGTGGCACGCGGGCCATCTTCTTGCATTTGACTGTCTACAATCCTAATATGAATCTCTTCTGTGTCATTTCGTGAGTCAGGGGCATTATTGTTTGCCTTTTGGTGCTGGTAAGGGTAGCCATTTAGTGACTCCAAAGCTTCCTTAAGTCAGAGCCTTTGAAGGGTGTTGTTTAAAGTGACTGAACCCAGAGTATTAGTATGGAAACTCCATGCTGAGTAATAAAGACTGTGAGGTTGCACTTGCCTACATGAAAGAAACTTGATTGGTGCTGACAGAGTGAAGGGAAGTGGCGAGCCTGTCAGCGCATACAGAAATCGGAGATCGGCTACTTTAAGACAATCTCCCCAGCTAAAGTGTCCGCCGAAAGGCAATGATCATACGTTGAAGCAATTTGAAATTAATATGTAACAGTAATATTGTCGTAGGGACCCGACGGGGCTAAGGTACTTTATATTTCATTGATAATTTAGTATGACTACTGACCTACTTTATTTATTACAGTAGTAATATTTTAAAATAATTTGTCACCTTCTAACCACTCCTAACCCGCAGGAAACGAGTTCCACCAAATGTCCGTTATTAATTAAGTAAAATGTAAGTCGTACAACAGAATGCGGAGGACCGAACCGGGCTTAATCGGAAACGGAGTGGCAATGAATATACTCTAAAAAAACTTTATTTACGGTCACATAATAGCCTTTGACACAGCAACTTGCCGAAAACCTCTAAAACTTGCAGACTTTAGTGGTGCGTACGAACTCCATCAGAGCACGGTCTTAAACATCTTAGAAATGTTTGCTTTTTAATAATGTTTCATACGAGGGTGGAAAGCGCTCTCCAAATCAACTATTTAACGTGTGCAGTAGAGCTGCATGTGTATTGGACGCAGCAAAGTATGATCCGTATCTCTTCCACACAAGCAGGTAGGTAGAAAAGTACAGAGAGCCGGTTGCTGAGGAAAATTACTTTATTTAAGGCCAAATAAATGTGGCCTCTACGAGACTCAAGCATGTTTGATCAAAGCCGTCGTTATGATGCATGGAATAAGGACTAGGTACTGAACATAAAATAATTACTGTACCTATTTATTTTTATCAATAACCATTACTGTGTCCGTGAGTAGTTTTTTGTGAGCTCAGCATGGCACCTCTAGCCTTTCATGTAAAGGAGGCTGTATTTAACTTTTTCATATTCAAGTGAGAAAATATTTGGAAATTAGTAGTTTTGAGTGATGTAGGACAGATTAGTCAACTTTGAATCAGAATGAGCAAAAGTAGCTTATGTAGCCCCACGCATGTACCCCTTGTCCCAGAATTTTTCCTGCAAAACGGTGGTTATAAAGTTTTTTGGACTGAGGAAATAGGATAGGCAGAGAAGGAAATTTTAAGAAGTTAGTATAAAGCGAAACAATGCAGTTGAAGTTGCTTCCCATGGCTGCTGGGAGCAGGTTGTTCCGCATGTAAATTGACAATGTGGGTGGTGCTTGGCGCCCCGGACTATACTTATCTAACTTCAGAACGGTAAGTTGGACCACAGGTAAGTCGAAGTAGACGAGCTCCTAACCACCATTTCAGTATTTCGAGAAAATCACGAAACCCGCAGTTTGATAATCGGGTTTTTCCGCACTAAGTTAAATGATAATAAAGATTAGGAAAATCTACAGATATAAATCAACAACACTTCTAAATGAGTAAATAAAAATGTATTTATAATTTATTAAACTATATTCCACTGCGTGTTCAAAGTTTATACCCATAGAACCCGATAAACACCATTTTCTTAGGAAAACATTCAGGTTGTTGAGGTTAATGAGTGAGGCTACATAAGCTACAGTTGCCACAGAATGAGAACGGGGGTAGGTTTCATGCCGGATACAAAATGGGGCCGAAACCTAGTAAATATTTTCTGCCAATGGTTAGCGATCAACACGCAAAATCATGTTTTTGACGTTTCCAGTATGCTTCATAAACACCATATTCATAAGTGCACGCTTAGAAGAAACATCAGACAGGATCAAGCTGCCCCAAATTAATTACTGAAGTAATTTAAGTAGGCTGAGTAACCAGTTACCTCCTCATCTGCGCTAAAGGGTCTCCGATACCGATAACAGATATCATCTGTACATTTTTCCGCTTTTCGTTAATTTTACAATTGAATTGTTACGCCTTTTGAAGTACCTGAATCGTAGTCGATGTTGTGCGTTCTTTTTCAGCCTAGTGACGGAAATCCCCGCTTCAGGGGGCATCCTAACCTCCGGCGACTTCCGAACTGTTAAATTGATCCGATACGTGACCACGACGGACTACATCGTACTGGGATTTGAGTGCCTGTTTCTTTGCTTCATGTTCTACTACACAGCTGAGGAGATTATTGAGGTACCGTTGCTAAACAACCTTTTTTTCGCATTTCTTTACTAGTTGCACACCTGTAAAGAACCTAATTAAAAATTTTATCGTAACACACAAACCGCCGGTTTTGGTTTACTCACTACGGCAGCCTTTCCGATCGTTGTCGATTTGCGGATGAGCTGTAGCGCCTTCCATCTCCGGTCAAGCCGTCACAGCAATGGTTGAGCTGTCGAATATGGCCTACAGCTCGACATTTTGAAGCCTGAATTTTATTGGTTGGCTTCGCGTCATCGAGGGCGCAGGTGAATACGCGCAATGCGATTGATTACTCGATTTCAAGGTAACACCGCTCGCTGTAGGTGCCATTTTCTGTGCTGTCACGCTGTTTTGAATGCGCACAACGGTTTTCTCTCGACCATAACAGTTTATGCAGAAGCTGGAAACCAATATCAATGTCAACCAGCAGAAGTCGTGCCGGGCGAGATCTTTTTGCAGATTAACGCCAAACTGCCCAGTATGTAAGGAAAATGACGACGGATTCCTCTTTTTCATTTTCTGTCTGGCTTTCCAACTGCTCTTTATAAGAGGAAATAGACTGCAGCTGATTCTCGTGGGATGTGGGGAGTAGTTAAAATGCTTCGGCAGAGGAAACAGTCAACGGTGAATGTTCTACCAGCGCAGCAAATGGGGAAGAGACCAGTCTCCGAGATGCATTACGATCGTTGACAATAGACTCCCAGTCGCCATTAAAAAATCTCACAAGTCTGTAGCGGTCTTTGCCGCTCCACTTTCTCTATATCTTTGTCTGACGTCATTTTTCAACGTCAGCTGCCTCAAGGTCATCCAATACCTCAATCAGCGCTAACAGTCGCGCTGACCTGCAGAGACTTGACCTTATTTCACTCACGTGTGTCTAGGTTCTCGCGGCCGCCAAGCACTGCTCTAACAAGTCCCTTTTTCCCACTCACGGCCACTAGACGTCACCTAGGACCACGGCGCTCCAGCGGAATGACGTGTGCTCCAAAGTCCAACTTCTCTACATCTATTCTCCGTTCCTTTTTGTGTATACAATAAACTATCCCTCCTACTCTGGCCTTCCAAAACTTCTCCAATCTCATTAGGATTGATTGATTGCCTGATTGCAGTTTTTGGTCTGCCTCTGGGATGGCCAATCACAGGTTCCGTCAACTGCTATTGGCCAAGCCGTTGATGAAGCGGGTAGTGACGCACTCTCTCCTGAAGCGTACGCACCTACGTCCACTTCCACGCACGCACAGGCCCGGAACTTGCCGCGTGTCGGGACTTCCGACCACCACGGAGTTTCTGTACACACATCGCCCGGATCATTTCCCCTGTCGTCTTCTGCGGAACTGCTCTGAGCACACCCACGACTTACACTCCTACAGGGTCTTGTCTATGTTCTTCGATCTACGTGTGAGATGGTAGAAGAGGACTTAGAAACCAACAGATCTCCCAATACTTATGATCGGTTCAGCTTCGCGGTCGCATACAGACGAACGAGTGAATGTTCGTTAGTGTATTGCATTGCTGCTGCAATTGTATACAGTATGCATGTTTCTTAGTATGCTCCTACTCATCGTAGAATACGGCAGTGAAACTACGCATGGGTTGAGAGGTTCAGCGTCTCAAAAGGTAACATTTGCGATAATGGCATTGAAAAAGATCAACCAAGCGTTCGTTATTTAGTTGATAACGAGTATTATAGCCAATGTGACCGACTGTGGTGCTAATGCCCGTTTCCATCCTTCGCCTAGATTTACAACCTCCGATGTGAGTACTTCAAGGGCTTCTGGAACATCGTGGACATACTGGTGATTCTGCTGGCCGCTGTTTGTGCTAGCTTCAACATCTACCGTACCGTTTCAGTGCAGAAGAATCTGGAAAATCTTCTGGATTCGCCTGACGTCTATCCCAACTTTGAAAGACTGAGTTACTGGGAGATGCAGTTTGGCTACGCTGTCGGAATACTGGTTTTCCTTGTCTGGATCAAGGTAAGGAGCAGCCGATTGCCGATTGGTTTATGTGGTTGGGGTAGTAGGAAGTGTTTCTGAAGACCATATTGTTTATGTATGCTGGTACGCCATATACACCTGCAACTGCACTCTCGCTAACTGCCACTATTCAAATATTATTCACAAAAAGAAAGCAGCATTGTTTTTAAAAATATTTTTAATCAAGAGTCGACACATGATTACATCGGGTTCTGATTGTCAAGCGAAAAAACGGACACATTTAATTATCAAAACCTTTCTTGAAAAGCCCTAAGGGTATCGCCTACACGACAAATTGCAATAAATCATTCACTCGCGCAAGGCCATGTATCATCTCGTTAACAAAACAAAACCTTTTATTTTCTGCCCATTATTTTCTCTTTCAGGAAAGACAAGTCAAGATTGATAAATTGTTTGGCGGCTTTTTATGTATCCGCCCACGGATCACATCTAATCTAGGATACTTGTGCGGCTTAATTTGTTTGAGAAGTCATCTTTCTGCATAGGCGGAATCGTCATTTCTTTCAATGGTGATCGCACATTGGCCCATTTCCAATTGCGGATCTCCTTGTGGGGTTTGACCGATCTAAACTCGGGAACAGTAGCTGTACTTTGTACAGTCCTGCAGTTATTCCGTTCTCGACGCTATCCCATAGGGTTTTAATTTTACCTCGTTGAATCCTTTAATTTCACGCGTACTAGGTAGAAGAAATAGTGTATGCAATAGAAGGTCCCTCAAATCAACAGTCAGGTAAGACAGTCTTCGTAGGTAGGGCTTCATATCAGGCTATTCCAAAAAAATCGTAACCGCTGCGTCCTCGAGACAGTTAAGTGAGCTGTGTGCTGCGAAGCTGTGACTGCAGAATGTTTGCTCTGTCAGTTGCAGCCAATCAAATGAGGCGCGGGGCGTACTGATTGGTTTCGAGTGCACATGAAGCAGCGGGGTGACTGAGAGTGTGAGAGGGAACGACAGCTCTCGCGTGGAGTTAATGATTATGCGCGGGTGCAAGTCTTGGCAGAGCGAAAGCAGAACGAGTCAGGGCGGTGGTGCTGGACGTGCAGAATCACACACACTTTATAAACCGCATTGGGACATTGGGTGGCTTGCGTTGTTAGTCGACGCTTGAAGGCACTTCTGGCAATCCACATCTGTCTACGACAATGAGCAGACGTGCCATTGGTAGCGGCTGATCTTTACAAAATACATAATTGCCTACTAAATTCAATTCAGTAGGCGTAGTTTGGATTGGCTCACACGGATTTTCGACTTGACTGAGAGCATATAAGTACTTTTATCGTCAGATTGACAAATGGGTTCATGGTCTCCTTACATTCATTGGGCAATGGACATCTACTAGACGCTCGATTTAGCCCCCTGAAAATGCTCCTAGAAGTAATTCAGCACGTCCGTGGTGCGGCTCTATCCGTCGAGGAATGCCCTTTTTCCTTCTTGTGAAGTTGGATCAAATACGCTTATGTTGCCTATGCTGCTGATGGCTATACGAGACTATGTTGATTTATAAGTCTGCAATAAAGGCTGCTTTAAATGAACAGATGAAGTGAAAAGAATATTTCTGTTCACTGAATCTCAATAGTCACATTTTTTCCGAGCCCGCTTAAGGACTGAAGATATGCAAAGGGAGCATACCGTAAATGACAAATGGTCTCCATTTATTCCTCTGAAGTTATTGATTAAAGTCCCAAACTGTGTCAGCTCCCTATTAGAGAAAGAGAGAACGCGTTAGTCCACGAGGGCTGTTATTCTCGATAGAATCCGATAGGATAACGAACTTGTGGGTTACTTTGTTAGAGCGGTGACCTTCTAATCAAAGGTTCGCGAGTTTGAGCCTTGGAGGTGCACCATTTAGGGTTGAAAATGACTGGCTGCTGACAGCCATGAGCCAAAAAGGGCCATTTAAGTCTCCCTCGTCTTGATAATCTTCTTCTATCTGCACGACTAGCTGCTGAGTGGCTGCTGGTGGAGCTTGAGAATGAACCCCAAGGCAAATTGGGACGAGTGCTTCCCGCAACCGATTGGTGAGTGCCAAGCTACCGAGAGCAGAAACTGCTCAGTGAACTGTCGGAAAGGTTTAGGCCTAGCTTCGCCATAAGGATCGCATGCATTTCTCCATAGGGAACATGGCAGGAAGGACTGCCTTTTGGGGTCTCAAAAATACCACTGATATATAACTAAAGACTACTTTTTATTGTCCAGTAGCATGACTTTTCGTTTTAATCTGCCGCGCTCGCCGTTGGTACAGTAGGGGTTGGTGATGATAGAAAAATGCTCTGATTATTTCCGGGGACTTCCTAAATTGTTCTTCTCAACATAGTTGTGCGACTAGTCCTGCTCGCAAGCACCTTTCAATGAAGCCGTACTGGCAGCACTCAGTGAAGTATAAACAGTTAAGTCGCTCGGTCTCCCTTTAGCTTCTGTGGTTAACAAATGATGTAGGAGTATGACTTCTACAATTCGGAGTTGAGGGGCGATAGCACTCGCGTCTAGAGTTCGTTGCGTGCTTCTCTTTCATTTAAAATAAAGCTTTCTTTGGTTTCCCGAATGGGTACTTCAACGGACCACTAAGCGCCGTGGAGTAGAGATTTCCTCCCTACCAGTAGCCTATAGCATCATCGAATTGTTTTACTGTTTAGAACTTCCTACTTGTTTCTTGGTAGTTCGCATGTTTTAATCTTTCTACGCCCATTCTTCTGCTTTTGCATTTGTCCACTCCAAGCATACAAACTGCATTACCAACATTTTCATCTCAATAGGTATTGTCTGCGAGAAGGGTTTTCCGATACTTCCCTTGCAGTTATGACACTTATAAAGACCTACCCAGGGTCTTTACACTATTATAGCCAAAAATTTCATAATCTATGTGCCCATTTTCAAGAACGTTATGGGAATAATTCCGCCTTACAGATTTTCAAGTATGTGAGCTTCAATAAGACAATGAATCAACTCAACCTCACTCTGGGACAGTGCGCAAAGGACATTGCCGGTTTTGGCGTAATGTTCTTCATCATCTTTTTCGCCTTTGCCCAGCTGGGCTACCTCGCCTTCGGTACACAGGTCACAGACTTTGCCACTTTCTCTACATCTTTGTAAGTTCGCCTTTTTCGCTAATAGGTGCTCTCACCCGTTGGTGCCAATCTATTATTGAGCACCACGGCATAATTAAGTTTGCATAACTGCTTCTTATTTTGTATTAGCAAACAGGTTTTGTTTTTTTCCGTTGTCGTGGATTGCTTTAGCACAAACGTTCGATATAGCCCCTCCATATATTAGAATGCACCACACATGTAACTCTTCAGCGACATGTGACATCTTTTTACAGACTAGGTTTTGTTATTCAACCCAAAGGGAAGACACATTCCGTGCACATATTCTATTGCACTCCTCACGAAAATATTTACGGGCAAAAAGACAGAAATGTGCACGATGATACAGAAAAAGAAATTTTTTTGATTGTTTGAAGAGTGGGCATTATCAGGAAGAAGGATTACCACTGCCTGGTTAAAAAATCAGATTTTCATTTTGGGATAAGAACAGCGATCAGCAAATTTAACCAACATCGGATTGGTTTTGCGTTCAATTTTTCGAACTCTTGGATTCAAATCAAATCCGAATTGTCGCAAATCGTTTTTTGGTTTCATTTCAATCATGGCATCCTTGGTTACTGCTATATATTACTTTTTTATTATAATTATATAGAATATTTCCCATTTATCTTTGAACCCCTGTAATTTCCTGACTTTAAAACATATACTACCACCTGTCCAATGTTTACGAATGTTTGGATTTTCTGCCTCGTAAACTATCATATATTCAGAGTCCGGTTCCGAATTGTATGAGCCTGGCAGTTATCGCACTAAAGCCTTGCATGACCCAGCTTCAGACCGGCGTGGGAAGGCAGGCGTGGACGTGTGCTCACTTGCAAGCCGCATGAGCGATTCAGCGCTGGCAAAGTTTGCAGCGCCTATTATTTACTGCTCTATAGGGGGGTGGACGCTTGCAATCACGTGACCTAATGCGTCCCCTGGCACTTATCGCTCTCCTCCTCGTTTTGTCTTGTTCTTTCTCAGTCTTCTCCTTCCCTTTACTCCTCATTTTCTCCTCTTTTTTCTCTATTTCATTTCTGTCACTCTTCTTATCTTACCTTCTCCTATTGTATTTTATCCTTTTCTCCAACCTCCCTTTTCTTATTTTCACTTCGGCCTCATCCTCTTTTTTTTCTCTTTGTCTTTGTTAGCCATTTTGTCCTTCCTAATTCTCCTCTCCCCCCGTACTGTTATTTCATCACAGCGTCCAGTTAGTCAGTGGCAGTCCAGTGAAAGATTTACTGAGACATCGCGCACATACGACATCCCCCCACCTCCTTGACCCAGTAATCACCCTACCCCGACTCAAGTCGTCTGTTGAACCCTTTTAGTTCTTCTACATCCGTTTGTTTTCAAATTTCGTGTTGACTTTGCTGATTGGGATATTTTTTCCCTAAAATGAAAGTAAATTGAAGTGCTACAGGAAGACTTTATGCATGTTCTTTTTCTCCTAGTAGACTTTTAATCCATTGACCTCACATTCTTTCCTTCCTCCATCTCCTTCTTCATTCGCACCTAGATTAACCCTATTCCGCATAATACTCGGTGACTTCGACTTTCAAGCCCTACACAAAGCCAACAGGTTACTCGGCCCACTCTACTTCCTCGTCTACATCTTCTTTGTCTTCTTCGTCCTCATCAACATGTTTATCGCCATTATCAATGACACCTACCTGGACGTGAAGTCCAACCTCCTGAACCAACCCAGTGAGGTGCAGATGAAGACCTTCTTTAAAAAGGTGCGGCAGTCTCTTCGATGCTCTTTTGGAAGCAGATATGCAGAAACCCCGCGCATGTGGGGTCTAAACGGCTTTTGTACTCGGAGCACTAACATCCACAGGCCAACTCCCGGCTTGTAGGAAAAGATCGAAATGAGAGATCTATTGTTGCACATGACCCTGAGTTGCTGTCTGAAGGCAACAGCAGAGTCTGGGCTGATGTTGGTTACAACAATTCATGCCTGCAAGAGAGTAACCCAGTGGTGGTAGCTGTTTCAGCAGGGGTTGTGGATCAGATCTAAGTGTTCTCCAGCTGGTGCGTGTGGCGCTACCCGAAGCGTGTCGTGTCTGGTGGCTCATGCTGCATCCAGGTTAGGGTCGCGTGGTCACGTGGTTTTTAGGTAGTCGCAATTGTCCCGAGTAGTAGTCGGGACATGGACGACAAGTCGGTGATTCTATAGATGTTTAACTGACACGATCAAGGACATTGACGTAGTGGACCGTGAGCACGAAAGACATTACATTTCTTATGCATCAGTGTACACAATCTCTGCAGCAACCATTCTGAGGAAATAAATCAAGCGGATACCTTATTTTAGCTCCGTAGGTTTTATCGTCAGAATAATGTCCTTGCTCGACATACAGTAGTTTCCCTGTCTCATGAAACGTCACCCGGAATTCTGAAATGCGTTTTAGATTCAAACATATTAGTTACGTATGGCTGCAAAATGACGATTGTACAGCCTTATTGCAATACACTTTGGTCACAGCAGGATGCCGGATTTTTATCGAACTCCTTTCTGACCACTTGGTAAAGGTATGTACTATAAAAAGTAGCTATTTCAGTAGTATGCTCTTTTGTCATTGAGTTTGACTGCCTTTATAAATTCAAATATATTTTTGGAAACCATACACGAAAAAAATTATTTCGTGTTCTCGTTTGGTAGCAAATTACGGTCTTTAAATTTTAAACTTAAAGTAGACTAGAGGTAGACTAGAGGTAGTGTCCTGAACACAATGACCGAAGATCGCGGGTTCAAATCTCGGGGGTGCCAACCCTCGAGATTGGGTATAACTGGCTGATGACGGCTAATAAGCCTGAAATGGCCATTCCGATCTCCCTTAGCTTTAGCGGATCCACTTCAGTATATCAACTTAGTCACTATGTGACGGTCAGTGAGGGTTTGCGTTGTGAGTTCCTTGGCAAAGCGGAAGTTAATTGTTCCTTGGCTAGATCGTGAAACACCTGCATTTATTCAGTAAGGGTATCTTTTCGGTTTTAAAAAAGTTCCTAAATTGGTGACTAATTTTGAGACTTACTGACTGCTATATTGGAATTCAAGGTTAACAAACTGCGCACTGTGTACATCCCGCTTAAGGAAAAATACGTTTTCGCCTACAGTTTGAGGAAGATCTCAGATATTTCTCATTAAATGATGCAATAGATATGGAGCATGCTTTATACAGTAAAGGCAGCATAAAAAAATTGACGCATATGATGTTCTATGAATGAACACCTGAAAATTCTAAAAAAGCTCATTGTAAGAAATTTTTTAAAACCGAAATATGCAATTTCTTTCAGCATAAAATTTAAGGAAGACATAATTTGATACCAGCTGAGTGCAAGAAATATTTTTTTCTGTGTGCTCCCCAAAAGTGTATTTTAATTTATAAAGGCAGTCCAAATCAATGAAAAAAGGCATATTACTTAAGCAGCTACTTTCTACAGTACATACTTTAACTTAGGAGTCAGAAATGATTTCGTTAAAAAGCCAGCATCCTGCTGTGACCAAAATATATTGAGGTAAGGCTGTACCATCGTCATTATAAAACCAAGCATAATTAATATCTTTGAATCGAAAACGCATTTCAGAATTCCGGCTGATGTTTTATGAGGTAGGAATCTGCTGTATCTATGTTAGCCGTCGGCCAAACAACCTGCAATGCAAAATAATGCGTTTAATGGATAATTTTTGCTCGCCGAATGTGCTTTTTGCTGACGTTTCTGACAGCTGGGCCGGCTATCCTTCGTCAAAGCAAAAACTGACTTCGTCGATCAACAATTCAAAGTTGTGGCCATAGGTTGATCGATTTTTCTACGTTCACTGCTTGGCCCTGCGCGCATATTTTGGCGTAACTTGACGGCAATTAATGTGGTGTTCTGTCCCCATGGTCGAGGTTGCTGTAGGAAACGTCAGTAGGAAAAGAAACACCTTCCAGTGATCAAAAATGATCTACGATTCTAAGCCTGGAATTCTTAATTTTTCAAACTTGAGTTTGAAATTTTACCAATCAATTATAACAACAGCACAAAAAAGTTACTTCGCCGCCTCAGAGGACTAAATCGGGTGCTAGCAGGCAATTGTACTTATTTTCGGGGTTCAGCACTGCCACGTTCTAAGTTCCAGCCAATAAAGCAATAATCAGAGTACTGCTTTTGCAGTCGCAGTTATCTAAATGACACCGATTACTGATTGGATGTTTCCGGTGAAAAAAAAAACGACTTTTTGTTTGCATGCGCGCATGCCCTTTGTTAAGCTACATTCAATTTCCGCCTGGACCAAAATCGAAACTGCTTTTGTTTTACTGCAGCGTTTGAAGGAAATTCGAACAAAGACGAAGCAGAAGAAGGCTCAACTGCGTGAGATTCAAAACGTCCTCGACGCCGTTGATACCGAGGGACAGGATATGACCATCGAGGACTTAAAGTCCGAAATAAAGTAAGATGCTTCCCTTATTTGGCGGCTAGTTGTGATTGAGTTTATATTTGCCTTTAAACGCATCTTAGGGAACGCAAGTCATGAGATTGTCATTGCTTGCAGTTTTCTGCGCCTTCCTTGTTACGTTAACGGAATTTTGCTAACTTTGGCGCGGATTTTCAAACCCGAAATGCTGAAAGACTTAGTGTTTTGTTATTGAATCTCAGGTAGGTAGGCGCACAGGGGTCGGTTACGAACGCCCTCGTTCTATTGCGCCTTGAAGCGCACTCTAAACCCTAAGCAGCAGCCGTTCAACGGCTGACCTAAACCATGGGCAGAAATATATTATCGTCAAAAACCAAGGAGACCGGTATGGTCATTTCCGGCTTTCTAGCCGTCAACAGGCAGGCATACCCAAGAACTTTCTTGGCGACCCCAAAATTCGAACGCGCGACCGTTGGTCACTTAGTGCAAACGCCTACCATTGAACTGCGTGCTCGTTGTTTTTTTCGGTTGCGATCTGGAAAATGATGACAGTAGGAGGCTCACCGATCTCCTCAAGAAAATGCATGTCCCCTTGTACCCCGTATCTTACCATACGGGCCTTGCAGGTAATCACCTAGGGACTTGAAGAATACTATAATATGCATAAATTTGATAGCAACTGTCCCATACATGCAGCGTCCTGTCATTTTTATTATTGGCAGGGGGCATTTCCATTGCCTTAATCTGCTCGTGGGATTACACAATTGATATTCATTGGATAGGTCTTTGCTATGGCACAGTGGGGCACGATAGACAACCTTGCGTCAAATGGGTGGCAATCTTGTCCCCCAAGATTATCACCTAATAGCTGAGAAAAGGAAGACAAAGGATGTCTGTTTAAACAAATTCCGATTAACGAAATCGTTGATAAGTTTTGAAATCAGTTGTAGAGAAGCTGAAACATTACTTTTTGGGGTTTAGAAATCAGGACAAGAAGGACTCGTCCTTTGTCAACACACCTAGTGTAACGTAGTCCATTTGCATTGACTTTCCTTTTTCCAAAAAACTGCCCCCCCCCCCTTTCGTTCACGTGTCTGCTGAGGCCCTTTGCGCAAGAACGCTAGGTGCCCTCCCCTTGACCCTTCTCATTCGAATGTCCACGCTTGTCCAAAAACAACCCCCAGCACAGTGGTACTTGAATACGTCGACTCCGCCTCTTAGCGTTTTTGAATGTGCCGCCTCCCATGTTCTTGATTGCGTGCATCCTTTATTGAGGTTTGTACTTCGATTAGCCTTTGTAATCTACCCCATTGACGGTCGTTATCTTTAGTGTTAGTGCCTTACAGCTGGATACAGAGTCATAGGAGATAAGAAACCGAAGCGCAAACTTCAACCGTAATGTTTTTTTGCGTCTTTATGGAAGCAGGCACTGACGACACTGATAGTGTTGATTCATTTACGAAACAAAGAAATAATGTGCTCCCTATATATATATATATAAGTGGTTTTAGTTAATGCAATTGATAAAGTGCGTCCTAGCCAGGAGTTCGGACAACTGTCATGAAATCTGTGCCCCGATATCAGGTATCAGTTACTAAACATACATTCATTTAAGACCAGACAAGTGTGTTATCTGGTCGTCGGGGCTTTCTAAAACATCTAAACTTTGAAAGCAGCGCATCTATTAGGATTTTAAAGTTTTACAATTGTTAGAAGTCTTGTATCTTTCGCCGAATAGGGACTCCGCAGGCGGTCTCACGCTGGAACAGGTCTTCAAGAAAGGTGACATAAACGGTGACATGAAGCTGAGCGCGGAGGAACGGTCGGCGTTGAAGAAGACTTTGGAGGGTAAAAAGGTGAGTAATTGTTTCTTCTTGGCAACCTAACTCTTCCGTCGTCTTGATACCAGTACCGTTACTTTATCGATGTGGGTTATGTTGATGTAGCAGATCCTAGCCCTTGTGGTCTTCAAGCCTCTCCTCCGTTTGCGAAGATAAAAAGGAAGGCACCCGGGGAGTAGGAATAGTGTATTCTGTACAGATCTAGTGAAAACTTAATAAAAAGGCGTTGATTATCGGACAAGTACACAACCACGCTTGAGACGGCCAGTGTTCGAAGCGTGAGAGCGTGGAAGTTTTCACAAGCGCCTCCCGCGAGTTAATGCATGAGTCAGCCTCGGGGATAGAATTGGCCAGACCAGACTGGCGGCGGCCTAAACGTGCGCACTTGATACCAGTCACGAGAGCCGAACAAGTGAGCGTTGCATACGAACTTGGGCCGCTACAAGTTCCTACTCACTTAAAATGCAAAAGCATCTGATATGCAGCACCAACTAGGGGTGCAATTACGGGAGTATCGCCTGACCTAACGCCTCTCCGACGGGGAGGGACTTACATTACGTCCACCGAAACTGCCTTCGAATACAATCCCTGGTTTTTGTGTGCATGTTTGGACGCTAACGTTGAGAGAACTCTGTCGCCCAATTACTGTGGCGGCGTGCTCGAGCACGTTCTCTCACTTTCAATCTGCTGTGGTATAAACACCAGTTCCCGTAATTTACACCGTTTTGTTCTACTTATTTATCTTAAGTAGTTAAGTTGTATTCAGTAGAATGTTTGTCACCACAAATGTCCCGACTACAGCCGACAATACTCAGACCCGGTCGACTGTTTGAGCATTTGACTCGGGTTTTAAATTTCAGGGCATAAATAGCCTACATTTCGTTTAATCGAATATTTCCGGCTCAATACCTTTTGCCATTCTGTCCTTAACTCTTGGCGGAAACTCCATTCAACTCTTCCGATGTTTTCTAAGGCCTTTACAGAGGGACAGAGGGGTTAGTTCCATAAGATTGTCAGAAGAAAACTGGATTATTTTATGCTAATCTTCACACCTGCTTAATTCTCTACGCGTTATCTGACAGCTAAAGTGATATAAGCCCCTGGATGATTCTATTTAATAATACCAGGGTTTTCTTCCGACAATTAAATCATCACAGTTGCAGCTCAACCGTTCCGGGGAGTGCATTATTTCAATGAGACATCAACTAGGGTCCAGCATGTTATACCACGCCTTTCAGAAATTCATCGCATCTGAGTTGAATGGACATTATACATTTTATACCACCATACAGTTATTTTAGTTATGAACCCTCGTCTGCTCGTCTGGTGTAACCTCACTTCCTCGTAAAGTGCGCTGTTGTTGTTGCTACTTATTTGTGTTCGGTCGTTAAGGTTGACGTGCCAAACTGTTTTGCCCAACGATAGTTCATGTTTTGCTCAGCGGAATACATTTGTTGGTTTGCTGATGTTTTGGAGAACTGGGCCGGCTGTCCTTTGTCGAATCGTATGCTGACTGTATCGATCAGCAAATTTGAAATTGCGATTGTACGTGTTAGCAATGGGCTGATTGACTTTTCTCCATTGGCTGCTCGGCCCTCCATATGGATTTTGGCATAGCTTGATGGCAGTTGGTGGTCTGCTTCGTCCCCACGGCTTGGCTTTATCTGTTTCTGATTTTGGTCTCCCTTCGTTTTACTTAGATGGAAATAATCCAGGATATGGTGAATTACCAGGAGGCACAGCTGGGTCAGTCCTTTGAGCAGGTGGCCAAGTTCTTTGCGGACAAAACAGCCAGCCGAGAGGAGGTGAATCAGGCCTTTTCGCGACTCATCCGGTTGGAGAACTGTATCAGAACGGTGACGGAACGCATACGGGCCATGGCCAAAAAGCTGGAATCGGTGGAGGAGGCCAAGTTAGCAAGACCTGATCGATTGGCCACTCTCCTGGAGAATATAATCTCTGTAAGATAAGGTGTTGAATTTGTAAC
>JAYGXS010000006.1:2747228-2768084 GCA_036362985.1 Ligula intestinalis
AAAAATCACAAATTAGTGTTCAAATGATCTTAATGTGTTCGGCTCATTTCAATTGTTTTTGTCTGTCGATAGTTACATAAGATGCGGTCTGAGTTTTAACCCTCATCCCTAAAATATTTCCTTGCTGGTGATAACTTTAACCTTTTTGGATTTCAGAATGTTTCTGCAACGGAGAAAAGCTCGCTTGAACAAGAAGACAAAATGGTTAATGAAGCAGTTATTAGCGAAGAGGACGCCACGGTGCAGCGCACAGATGGCGTCCGAAAACGATCACAAGGGGGAATTTCAATGATTTTGCGATCTCTCGTAAGTTGCAGGTCTCCCTTTATCTCTCTTGTTTTACCAATATCGCTCCGTTTGAATTTATTGTTTACCAGAGCACCCCTGGGTTCCACCAGTGCGCGTTTGCCGATGTGAATTTCGATCAGAACCCAGCAAAATGCGGGCAGTAGCGGATCTTCGTCGTGGTTTTACTTAACGTCCTGCTGTCCGAAGTATAAACACATTTTGGTCTCCTGATCAAGTTCTGCATGATTATACTTAAGCAATTTGGCCAATTATTGCACCTCTACGGGTAACAGTCGTCAAGTTATATCCCAGTCTTCAGGGTAAGGACAGATACATTGGGAGCAATTTCCGGAGTTGCTGTCTTACGCCGCTGAGAATACCAGGGAGTTTGGTCACAAACTCATGTGCATATATATAGCGTTGGAAGCAGGCTAAGTTATGTGTCTTGAATTCATACACAGCGGTTTCTCGCCTGTCGTTTTACGACAAAAATCAATGCTTTAATAGTAACCACTACATAGGCGGTGCTTTTTAGCCTATATCGTGCAAAAAGTGCACAAAGGAAAATTTATTGTGCACAGTTGATGATGAGACAGGCGGTAAAGCGTAGCGAGCCTTATAAAGCAGGCCATATCTGCTACCTACAGTAGCAGCAGCAGTCTTTCTGTACTCTAGTAGACGTTATTAATCAATCCGTAGTACAAGCTACCTTAATTAATTAAGTAGTAAGGCAAATAATATTATATCGTCTGACCTGATTACAGCACTTGATGACGGAAGTTGAGAGGATCAAAGGTCGAAAATAAAACTGTCTTATGTTTTACTTATTCGCCTAACTTATCTCGGAAAATACCCTACATGGAAGCGAACAATGTCAATAAATAATATTATCAGTCATCAACTGACCTCACGATGTGCATTGTCCTTGAGAGCAATATTTTATTGATCTTTTCACTTTTTGTATACTTAAAGTTGTTAGGGCTGTCAGAACCCCTGTCGATGCCCAAGGTAGAGGGGGACAGATGAGATACATTGGCAGTCGGACGAACGTTCATCAACGAGTAAATCAAAAAACAGAAATAATACAGACAATTTTCGTGAAACCTTGTAGGAATCAATACACAAACTTTATGCTGTTTGTTGGGCCCCACAATTGGCACTGCAGTCATTGTTGAATAATACCTTGTTGCGAACTTCGCCTACTTCAAGCCATTTTCTACTTTTGGTGATTTCTATACTTGATTTTTGCAATCACAGGATTTATATACTTTAAAACTTGAATATAACCATGTTTGACGTCCTCGAAATTTACCTATTTTTAAAGATACTATTTTGCACGTATAACATGGGATTGAGGTGTACATTGCCACTCAATGACTTCTTGAGGCTGTATCTCTTTATATGCTTGCCATAGACTATAGCAAAACGTTTAAAGGTACTAAAAGTCAATGAGAATGTGCCTACTAATTGCGTAGCCACATGCCGCAGATTCTTCGTTTACAGACGAACAGAACAAATCTAGTTCAATAACCGGCATCCTGTTGTGACTAGAGTATCATGAGATAAGGCAATCAATAGAATGCACACTCAACATTTCTACCCTATTTAAGTAATTTTTTATGATCGAGAACACATTTCAGAAATTTCGCTTGAATTTTCGTGAGATAGGAAAGTCAATCTTCGAACCACTCAAGTCATGTTTGTTTCCTGCTTGGTGTTAACAGACCAGGAAGTCTTGACTGACATCCAGCGATAAGTCAACCCTTAACTTAATCGCTTTCTCCTCGACTAACCTACCTGCAGGTAACAAAAGTACGGCTAGTTAATAGCACAAGTTGACTTAAATGGGCCAGTTTATTTGGCTTGTGGACCACTCGCTTTTTGGCACCGAACTGTCCCCTTAAATTGAAGTATGGTGAAGCATCTCATGTTGGAAAGTTTTATTTTCCACGTTTCTAGTCTGCTAGCACTAATTCCAGTTTTGCCATTTGCTAATTATCCATACTAATAATATTATCTCACTTACTTTGTGGCTTTTTTTACAGAAATCCAAGGGAAGCGAAGAAGATTAGAATCACCATGATACATCTCACCATACATCTTTTACTTTTGCTCTTTTCTTATTTTGCTCCCTTTTTTCTCCCTATCTACTCGCACCAGTCTGTTTACTTCTTTCGGAGCACTGTAAATTGTAGATTTCCTCATTAAATGTTGTTGCAAGTCATTGCAGTATGCTTACTTTACAGAATTCGGAAATCGTAAACGGTTTCATCAAAGGTTCAAAGTTGTACCGACTTACTGATATGAAAATACAGCGTGAAGTGATCTAAGATAGCTGACATCAAACGCAGCATGGAATTCAAGTGTTTAGTGCTAACTATACCGCATATTTGGAAGTGCTCATTTACATTAATGGGAGGGAAAAGCTTTTCCAACTTAATTTCCACGCTGTCTGTTATTTATGAGATGAATCAGTCGCTAGAGAGCGGTTCTAATGCTGTCTTCACTCTCGACACAATTAGCGGAATTGAATCGAATCAGGGTACATTAAATAATTTTAGAGAAGAACCAAGATGGACTCACGTACAAAAAGCGTTCAGTCTTTATAACTATAGCCTTGTAATTGCAAACACACAACGTAGCGTGTGTAATCAATAAATGGGCTATATTCTGTGGGTAACTTTTCCAAACGCTTGAGACGATGACCCAAGAACATAGATTTTGCATTGGCTCCCTGCTTGAAACCGCTTGTCCTCAATCGATCTGGTGCTCGAATTTGCGGATAAAAACACTCTCCCCCTCCCATTGCGTTCAGTTCCACCAACACACATCTCACTGCTTGCGTGCAGATGTGGTGCGGGGGCCCTGACCGATCGCTGTATGGAAATATACTCGTCCCGGTAGATCTAGAGGTCACACGCCAGCCCCTGTAGCAGCCGCGTACTGTCTACTTGTACAAGCAGAATTATAGTACTCGATAATGTAGACAGTAGGCTTATTACATTTTCAGATGCCTCGAAAATCCTGGTAGCAGCCAATAATATAGTAGCAGAATAATACTTATGAAGAAAAAAAGTGTGCTTATAAGCTCGAGATTTTGAATTCGTTCATGAAGACGTTATCAGAGATTATGAGTGTGCAGCCACAGGTCAATGCTCATAATCACTGTACAAGGCGGGGGAGGCTAAATGGCGATACTGTAAACGATCGGGCCGATTTCATGCCGCCCACATCACAACGCTCGCACGACCTGGTTACAGAAGGGATACTTGGCCTAACTTAGGTCGTGATACGTGTGCACCTGGGCGTAACTTACGAAAATAGGGGGGTGGGCCGGATAATAAATTATCTGTTTTGTTTGTTTCAACCACCCACGCCTCCCTTGCCTTCCTGCTCTCTCATACCGCTGGCTCGTTCTAGTATCCGATAGTCCACAATGTGCAGATCGTGTAACTTGAGGTAAGAAAAGCCGAAAATGATCGTCACGTTAAATCAGTTAGACCTACTATACAATTACACTACAGGAAGTAATTGAGACGAAAACAACACGTGGTAGCTGCCACTTGGCTTTTCTTAACCTTGTAATCTATTTTCGCATGATCTTCCAGGTAGAAATCCTTACTGTGAGGTGCTTAAACATTTTTTTTCGATAAAATAGTCAAGAATTTGGTTAAAAATGGACACTTTTGTTCTATCAAGTTTCAGTATGAGAAGCCTCGTGAAAAGACTGTGCTGAACTGCGTGTGTGCAAGTATTCTTAATGCTTTTGATAATAAAAATTATAATATCGCCACTAGCATGATCTTTACCAGCAGTATTATTATCTATCAGCGAAAAAATACAATCTATGACAATTCAGGGTGTCCAAAGAAGGCTAAATATTGACTGCCTCTCAGGTATGGAAAAGGTTCTGAGAAACCTTTTGCTGTCCTCATTATTCCCCGTGACATCTGTCTGGGAAAGCAAATGATATCTTTTTTGTCAAATTTTTAGGGTGGTATTGTCTAGCGTAAGTTGGCCCGGAGAAGGCACCGCTAAATTTTTGTTCAAAGAGATTCGGAAATTCATTTTGAACGCATCACTAACCTAGTAGTTAATATTTGTTTTTTTATATTTGTGGGTGCTAAGAGGGCACTAGCAAAACAAACTTCGTACTAAGTTATTATAATTACGCGTCAGTTGGTTCAGGTTTTTGTGGTACTCCATTGGCATCAGGATTGCAGTTTTACACATGAGCACAGCTTCGTCTGCCTCTGTCACTTCTATTAGAATCAGTTACTAGGAAAAGTAGCTCAAACATGCAGAAGTGAATTCCCCAGTACACCAGCTAACCTTTGTTTGCCTTTTCGTGACCAAGGAACAACAGCTTTGCTTGGCATAAGCTGGGCAGACGCACTCTCACTGAAGCCCAGAAATTAACTCTTCAAACTCGAAGAAATCCTGCGGTTTCCGAGAGAAACCATGGTCTCGGATTATCCGGAATGTCCACATCAGGCTACACTGTGAGTACCTGTAAGACAACGGAAATAAGCCAAGCTTTTTCAATCTCTTCTGGTATGTTAATTCATTAAAGCCATCGGCCATCTTCGTCGCCCTCTGCTGCATCGGTTTAACAAAGTCAACAAAGTTAACAAAGTCAACTGCTTGTCATATTCCAGATGTGGTGTCAGGAAGATGCCGAGCATTTTGCCAAACAATACAGAGGAAATATTTTTATGGCATGCCTTTGGGCTGCCTTTCTATAGTGATCTGATTTCCTCAAGTCGGCGGTCATCCACATGTCAGGTCTTTGTACCTCTTTAAGTGCTGTGCTGTAAAATATTCATGTTTTTGCGATGCCAATGTGTTGGACCGCACATCTGAAAAACATTAAATAGAAGAAGCCATTTAGTTAACCATACTGCGCGTTTCGCGTTCGGTAACGACTTTATTTTCTGCGCTCTTACTGGGACAATTTTGATCTCGATACAACTCGACACAACACGCATCTGACATTGTCGCTGGAACCGCAAATAAATAATGTTTACGTTTCTGTTATAATGTTTCTTGTACAACAAAATGGGCAGAAGGCCTCCAATTCGTGTTACGAAGCATGATGAAGGTCTCGAGATATCAGGCATTTCAAAGAAAGCCAAGCATTGGTTAAGTTCTTTTGATCGGGTTGCATAAAAGAAACTGCATTCATTACCCCTATTGTCGAGATAATGGGAGCGCCAATTATTCCGAATATTCCGTTTGGAGAAGAATCGATTTTTGAGGGATAAGAACCCTTAAAGGCGTGTAAAGCTCCCAGTCCATATGAGATTCCGGCACAGTTTTTCATTGCTCTTGCTATAGAGCTGACAACACTATGTGCTATTAATTATGTGCCAGCAATAATTTGCTACTATAAATCTTCTTACATATTGGACAACAGCCGACATTACACCTCTGAAAACAGCTGTATACATGCTCTTGTAAACAACTAATAACCCGGCAGTCTGATCTTCATATTCTATAAGGCAATGTAGGAGGTGATCAAAAGGAAGTGATGGCTTATTCTGAAACCCACAATCATTAATTCAATGTGCAATATGGCTCCCGTACGGGAAGGTTACACGTAACGAAATTGCATTATACGATGCAAAGCCAAGCAAGGTCTATCCCCGCAAAAGACACCATGCATTTCGCCCACGCTGCTTTTTCAAAGGCCTTTGACAGTGTGCCACAGCAACGTTTACTGCGTAAGTTGAAGTGACAGCCGTCGTAGGCAAACATCGTACGCGGATTGAGAATTGCCTGAGATGTCGTTTAAAAGTTGTACGTAGGGTGACAAAGTTAATGGCTCACAATCATAGAGATTGGAAACCCTCATGCTTCAGTCTTCAGACCGACCCCCTTTCTCTTCTCATCCAACAGCAGGAGCTAATCGGATCAGGTATCAAGAATGTAAGTCTGTGAACTCGAAATGAGGTTCCTGCTACGGGATCCTACTATCGAAACGGAATGTAACGCCTAAAAACAGAAATGCAAAAGGATCTCGGCATCCGGATGTTAGATAATCAAAGGTCCCCCATCCAATGTTGAAATGCGCCAAAGGCTGCAACCTCAATGATCTACGCCATAAAGCGTACACTCAAGGTTGAAAATGAACACTGCTTTTCGAAAGTCTTCGGTACCTTTATAAAGCTACGTCTTGAATACGCTATCCAAGCCTGGAGACAATGGATGCAGCAGGATTGCAACGTACTCAAAAGGGTGCAGCGAAGGGCCACCAAATTAGTAGGAAGTCAAAGTCTACTCTCATATAAGAGCTGTCCTAAAAACTTTAACCTCTATCCTCCGAGATATGGGCAGATATGAATCTACTTGATAGAAAAATCTTCCGTATCCTGCATGGTTCGCATTGGGACATACCGTGTGAAAACCTCTTCCAACCCACCGCTAAAACTTATCTGCGGGCACATGTTTTCGAAATATGTGTGCCAAAAGGAAGATTGGACTTTAGTGAGTATAGTAACTGTGGGGTGGCCTACAAAAAACGCCTTTATATCTCAAACTGTGGAGACATCCAAGAATCAGCTTGGCATGCATATACTGCAACACAAGTAGACCACGTGAACAATTAGCTTTAAAAAATTGCCACCCTGTCTACAAAAAACTGCCTGCACTTTCTTTACATTGCTTCTGGTCCTTGAGGTGTTTATTTAACAGATATGTAGTTCAAAGGCATGAGCCTATAATTTCCTTAACTAATCTATTTCACTGCAAAAGTCAGTTTCTCAATATTCAATTGTAACTCTTTTTTCGTCAGCTCAAATAACTTGAATCACTTCTGCTGTGTCCTCTGCAAACATAAAAACTCCACAATCTTAGATCGTAGATCTGGAAGAGTGGCGAGCTCAAAACAGAACCCTGTGGAGCACCATTTTCCGTTTTGTCCATTGCGAGATTGCTTATCAAACAACAAATCTTTGACTTCTGATGGAAAAAATACTCTTCATTAATTTAAGCATCCATCCTAGAATTTTCATGACCCAAATATTCTGCAAACAAAAAGCTTGTGCGGTACACCAAAAAAGGCCTTCATGAAGCCGAAAAATATAAAATAACCAGGATATTCCTAATTAATTGATTGTGGCTGAGTAAGTGGGATTTCACAAATTGGATTTACCGGTAATGCATCTTTTGACTGCCTTCCGAAATCTCGAAGACAGGAAAAATTCTGGTTTTGTTTAAGTTGTGAGATTGCTCAATATTGGGCGAAATGGGGAGTTTATTTCAAGTAAAAACTGAGTTTAAAGGTACGATACTAAAGAAAAATATGTACAGTTATAGATCAAGTTGACAGTTAAGCAGATAAAAACTAAAGGAACACATTTATTTCAGTCTTCATTGAGTACAATTGTTTCGAGATTTCGCATTTGCGGAATGTTTGTTCACGAATAGTGGCTCGCTGCCAATCAAGGGCCGCAGATTCACCACCATTATCCTCAGCATGAGGTCTAGCAGGGTTCAAAGTCAACGAATGCCATCAGAGTGAAATAGATATACCACCGAGTAAGCACCCAAAATTCTTGGAAGTTGTCCTGAATGTAAAAGACTAGTGAGATCTCTTCTATTATGCATGTAAAGTGCCCTCGGGAGGGAACAGTGTCTAAACGAAAGCCGTGCTGGACACTGCATAATAATTTGTATATTTTCAGATATCCTGTGAAATGTCTTTTTATAATTCCCTCCGGTATTTGACAAACTATACAAGTTAAACAGGCAGGACGGTACATTTGGCAGTAAAATCGTCAACCCCACTGACAGATGGAGGTGATGAATGTCCAGTTCCGTTTTTCCTGGAGCTCACCTTATTTGGAGAATGCCTTAAGAAGATCGACTGCCAGAATATCAGGCAGGTATAGTTATCGCTCCAATTAAAAGCGGTGCATCTTGATCATGATTTGTAAACTTATCTGGTTAGCCCAAAGTTTTGGCGTATTTTCAAGACTCTGTCTGGAATATGGGACGCAAGCAGTGGCACAATGAATAAGGAAGAATATGTTGTAAAGGCAGGCAACGAAGATGGCCAACTGCATAAGCATTTTTCATTTGAGAAAAATTTGAATGTGATTAACATATTTCCTCTATCCTCTGGATGACTAGGCAACAAACTTGCACTGAATGTTGAGGAATATCCCTGGGCATGCGCATTTCCATTACCAATACGATCAGACGTGCCTGCACACTCGGAGCCACTAGCATTTAGATAGCCCTCACCACCACTAGGCATTGTAAAAATTACGTCTTTCTGACGTTGCCCCTCGCATTCTAAGACAAATCTGGACTGGGACACGTTTAAATTGGTACACAGAATGTATTCACTGCATAGATGTGCAGGTTTACAGGACATAAAAGGCACTTCTATACCATTAACCGAATTTTAGTATGCTTATTGGGTTCACCTTAATAGAATAATGAAGGTTCTGCCGGTAACATCCCAAATACTTGGCTAATTGCACTGAAACAGACATAACTTTATCTAAATTATGTCTGCAAATGGTCATTCCCATTCGCTGTCACTTGAAAATTGGCTAACCTTTACACCCTCGATTCTATATTAATACCTGAAACTGTCTCTTAGCACTAACAGTAATTGCTCAGAGGATATCTGTAGGTAGTCCTCGTCTTCTGGTCCTATAATAAATTGTTTTAGTTAATCAATTAAACGACCTTACATGTCACATTTATAAGAGTTAATCTCGTGATCGTAGTTAAGGGTGTGCTTCCATCGCTTTAAGCGATTTTGCGTCGCTAACGAAGTACTTTAATTTCTTAAATAGTCGTCGCTCCAATATTATTTTTCAGGGTATGCTATGCTTGTGTTATCTCACTATGCATCTATTAGCAATTGGCATTTATAAGCTACGTATTTGTAACTTCTATGTTTAAAAGTTGAGCTTATAACCTCAAATTTCTGCCAATGTTGCCACAATTTTAATTTATATTTGTAAATTGATAATTGGCAGTTTAAATTACATTATCACTAGTCTCTCTGATGACAGATTTCTTCATTAATTAAAAGAAAGTTTTAATCTAATATATTAGATTAAATTTTTCTTTTCATAATCTATTATAATAGATATATCGATAGATTATAATCCATTATCCGTCTATCTATTTGTTATCTAATCTAGTAATCTAGTACGTCGCCAAGACCATTTAAGAAGCGATTGATCCTACTAGTAAGGTAGAGCTCTTACTTTATAAATATTACTCAAACGGCACCGTTTGAGTTAATATATTTCCACTCAAGGAAAAGCTAGACGACTCATTCTCTACAGCATTGCATGAATTTTCTCTTTCCTTTATGTGTTTTATTATAATTTTAACCTTTCTGTTGCCCGTGTTTATGTTTCTTAAGTATTACTCTCGTTTGCTGAAATTTTACCGAAGGTTTTTGACAGTCAACTCACTCTTCTTGATTTTTTTTCCTATTAAGTCCTGAAATACCTTATAAATTTATATAAAAGCGTGTTCTTAATGTATTCAATGATCGCTTATTCTGAAATGAAGTGCGTGTCTATCTCGTTCCTATTAACGTTTGGCCAGTTCGCTTGTTCTAATCGCACGGTTTGCGTTCATTGGACTAGTTGCAGCTTTTTCATTATTTACAGGTACTGCTACCTGGAATTTTGCCTTAAACATTGTTTAACGCTTTTTATACGTTTTGTAGGCCTCAAACCAACAGGTTTAATTTGAGTGCATAGAACAGGGCAAAAACGCTGTTCGCCATACGCTGTCTATATTGAACGAATTTGTTTGATCTTGGATAGCTTTTTCTTACACCTTCAATCAAACAACCAAAATATTTCTCTTTAGAAAAATGCAGGTCAAATCGGTAGTTTCTCTTCTCTCTGTGCTGTTTGTCCTCGTCCAATTCGTGGCACCTGACTGTGTTATGCGCGGAGCGTGCGATACTAAGCAGCAACTCATGTGCCAGACCAGTACTCAGCCAGTAAAAACGAACCCAGCCATCAAAGCTCACTGCCCAAATGTTGAGGACACCAGTTGCTGCAGCCTTGATCAGATTGAGCTGGTTACCAGTGGTCTAAGCCGTGCTGAATATTGGCTGGGCAAGTAAGTAAAATGTTTTTTATGCACGTTTATTAGTAATATTTTTAGACTGCCACTTGCCCACAATACTTGCATGAGCTTTACATCGTATGTGTTAACGCAGTGTCCCTTGAGATCTTGCATTCAACCATCGGTATTTTGCGATCACGTAGTTTTGGTCGTTTAATGCACGCGCATTAAGAGTAGATATCTATGTTCTGTGAACGCAAGTAATTTGCTAACTGAGTTTAACGTTTACGCCGAACGTTTCTAAAAAACAAGCTTTGTTAAAACTTTTTTTGTCTATGCCTCATGCGGGCAGTCTCATTTTTTCATCATCTTCTCACACTGTCTAGGTGCAGACAAGCTCGTTCGTATGCTTTACGGACGCAAGACTTCAAACACTTAAGACTGCATCGAGAAACTTGAAATACATTCAATTACACCACTAGTGCCAGCTAAGACTAGAAATTTATGAATGACAGGTTTGTCAATTCCCTAGTGTCTTTTGTTAGAGCATTTTGGCAGATTGTTGCTCAATCAGGTTTTCGCCAGTGCTAACAGTTTTTATTCGTTTTTCCGACTGAATTACGTAACACGCCTAGTGCTCATTACGTTCGTGCAGATATACATAGTCTATAGCTACATGTATAAGGCATGCAACTATTTAACAATATTTTTAAATGAAAATGGGGGCTGTGTCGTTTGCTTATTTGTTTACCGTACAATTGGGGATCCTACGTTTGATAGATTATCGTAACTGCCGTTAAGTATCCTCTTGAGTACTATTTCTCGGAAGCAACTTAACGAATTCTTCAGATGAGTGTAATGGTTACCAACCGTTGCTTGGACTTCGTAATTTTAGTCTTTAGTTTCTAAAGACTAAAAAGTTCCAATCTGAACAATATGGCGGAATTTAAAATACTAGAACCATCACCAACAGTAACTTGTTAATGCATGTGTGCTTGTATGGCCTATTTCTCACCCTGGCAACCAATTCTGTATATCTGCCCTGAGTACAGAATACTTTCCTGATTTGATACTTTTTGCCGTACTTTCGTTCAGCCGAGTGCTTAATTCATTTTCAGGGATACACAGTGCTTCCAGAAGATGCGAGATATGTTCTGCGATTTCCATTGCAACACTTATCAGAGCCGGATTGTCGAGGTACTTCACACTGGCCGGAGTAGAGCCATAACGGGTATTCGTGTACAGATTGAGTCTGACTTTGCGAATGCAATGTTTAAGGACTGTTCTGTAAGTTTTAAGTAGTTGCTAATGTTTATCCTTGCTTTCTGTCATTTATTTGCATTAGAATATTACGATAAAGGTAAAATTACATACACATAGTTATTTGGGTTGTTTGGAACTTATTTCTTTATGTCCACAATTGTGTTTTCTTTTCACGTCAATACTTCCGGTCTCAAGACCTACCTGTCGAAACTGGTTAAAATGGTCGATCTTGAGCGTTATTTACCAGACTGAGTCAATCATCGAAAGCAAATAGTGTTCCTTCAAAGAGTGAGCCGCAACTTAGGAGCTTTCGACGTTCTTCTTCACTTCTCTGTGCTCAGCCGGAGTTATCTTTCAGCTTTCCTGACCTATTGGCTTTGCCCCGAACTGCACCAGATCCAGTAAACCACTCTAGATGTTCCCGACCGCCTTAGCGGGTTTTACGGGTTCGGCTCCTAGTAGTTGTTTCCGGACTGTGTCCAACTGCAAAATCAAGTGGTGTTGGAAGGCCGTTGACGGCTTCCAAGATGTTCTTGTCGTAAAAGGGTGCATACCTAAGTTTGGAGCCATTAAATTTGGTCTCTCTCTTGTGTTATTTTAGTTTACACCTTTGAACAGTTTTCCATGGTTATCCATTTGTTCTGAGCCCCCGCCATGGATATTGTACTTCAGCGGCTTTTTCTTCTTCCGGCTCACGACACTGCATCTCAAAGCATCTAATTGCCAATACAAGTGAACATGCCAGTCCCAGGAAGTAATTGAGAAGAAGAAGACGACAAGACCGCTAGGACAATGCATTTACTCGCCCCACATTCCGACATCTGTCGCGGGTTCATCCTCAGATACATTAGCAGGAAAGAGTACCTACTGTTTCCTGCTAATGTCTCTTATGATGAATCCGCGACGTATGTCGAAACGTTGGGGGAATAAACGTATCGTTCCAACGATCGAGTCGTCTTCTCAAATATCCTTCTCATACCTGTACAGATTTGCGTTTATGGCCGATTGGTTGTTTACTTTTCAATTTCTGCCCTTGTGCCTTACTTTTGGCACAACTGTTAGGAGCGATTTATTCGGCGAAGATTGTCGTGAGTTGGTTGTGTTTGCTTGTGTGTCTGAACACAGCATCCGTTCAGGAGCGTACAATCAGCGGTGTACTGTTTACACATTTTGTCTGCTCGTGACAGCAGGCGAGAGTGAAGGTTTGCGTGTTGGGTGCATGATTTGTTAGGTCAAAAGGGCATTCTGACCGGTGCGCACGCGCGACCGTGACTAATCTGCTATCAAGTCTGGGTGACTGTCGGTTAGCGAGATTGTCGTGGCCGTTGGGACGCCAACGCCTGGAGCAACTACCACACTTTTCAGTTCGTTTCAACCAGCCATCGCCAACTCCGGATTCGTATAACATGGAAGAAAACCTATGATTCCTTGGTCATTGAGCCACGGGCTCGTCAAATATTTGGTAATGAAAAAAAGGCGCATCATTGGTTATAATATATGCACTGCACCCTTGAGCCTTACCTCATGGAAGACTCTCCCTTTCAACTCCACGATAAGAAACTGATGTCTCAGACCGCTTGGCGAATACCATTTATTACTTCGTTGTGCTAATTCAGGTCTACCTTTGTTAGTTGGCGTTAGCAGTTTTCATTCAACCATTTCAGAACAGTGAACACCTTCTGGTTACACTCTGCTATCAACCAGTTAAAGTTGAGTACGGGAATGTCGCCCGGGGCGCTGATCAGGCGTATGTCGTGGTCAAATCCAGTGTCCCAAATGAGATTGCTGTCAACATGCTTAAGCAGACTGCGTTTGTTTGTGAATTTGTGCATTTGGAGACACTGTTGTGGCAGCTAAAGCCATGGTCTTGCCTTGAGTGAGGCAGCCCAGTGGGGGTCTTAAAGTTGATTGGCTATTTTGTGGATATCTCCGATTGGTCAGAAACTTAACAGCAGCTCGCTGGTCAGACGCCAGCTGTTTTAGTCGACAAGATATGTTCGAAGGTAAGCCGTTTTGTGACTTACGCGTCGCGTGTGCACACGCCTAACTAACTCTTTTCCTACCTCTCGTCGTTTTAGAAAATCAAGTTCCTTTGGATCCGTATTGTGGACAAAATTTGCATTCGAAAACCTTGCAACGCGAAGGAGTTCTTTCGCAGTCTCGGAGCTACAGGCGCAATGGGAGGTTCCTCGCCCTACCTTATTGAATTCGAGTTTGCGAGTTAGGTCTTCTGGCGCTCGGCATCTTCTCGGGCTAGGGAAGTGGGAAAACTGGTTATGGGTCTTATCTGACATTTTAATTGAAATATACGATCACGAGCGACTCGCCTTTTGATCATCGTGCTTTGGTTGGCAGGGGTGAAAACTGGTATGTTCTCGGTAATCATATTGTGCTCGTAAATTGCCTCAACGAATGTTCCTTGAAACTTACTGTGCCATTCACCTTATTGGCGTTGAGAACTGCTTAGTATAGAACTTAAGCCTAACCAGTTTTGCTTTTGGGGACCGTCTACACCGAACGCATCAGTAGATACAATTTTAAGTAGTATGTATATATTATTTCTCTGAGAGCGACATACTATGCGGAGTGTTTGTGCATCCTTATAATAAATATTACTGTACTTATGTAGTAATCGATTAGAAATCGCTATACTCGAATAATAAATTGTTTGATGTTTTAACTTACCATACTAACAGCCTAGGCACTAGCTAAAAGGCCCAGACATGTGTTTCGCCACTATTCTGCCGCTGCTGGACACAACTGTGAGGGGTCCGCCTTATTAGTGGGTCCCCGTGTAGACCTTAGATATACTGATATATACCGCGAACAAAAATTAATTTCTCAGGAGATTAAAAGGTTGAACTTTCAAAATCGGTATGTCACCAAAAAAGCAGATAGGGAAAGCTGGGGACCCACTGATGAGCCGGACCCCTCGTATCTGTGTCAAGCAGCGGCAGAACAGCGATGAAACGCATGTTTAGGCCTTTAAGCAAGTACATAGGATGTTAGTACAGTAAGTTACAACGTCAGTTTATACTACTAAAGCCTGTATGTTGGCAGTAAGTGCATACGTGTAGAACAGACCTTGCTACTTATTACATTTACAAATAAAAGTGGAACATAAGTCATAATCGAGTGGGGTTGGTAAGTCAACGCACTTTCCTTACTATAATCTGATACGCTTGAAGCTATTATGGTGCGCTTAAACTGTGGTTTGTAATCGATATGCTAATTATGGCTTTACGACGGCAGTACCCGGTGGGACATTTTGGCGACTGATTGCGGACGCGTTTACGGAACCAAATTTAGCTCGCTTGCACATGGCCTTCCTTCTAGAAACGCTTTTGATAAATTCCTGCCAGGCCTGTGCATTTATGCCGCTATTAACCCCTCTTATCGACTTTAAAAAGAAAGAGGTTTATTGAAAAAAAGTTCTGAGCCTGTGGAATGCAGCTAAGCATTCTGGCGTTAAAATGAAAGTTAATGTTGCAACGCTGCTTCTTTGCAATGCTTTTTGCGGACGTTTCAGACTTTGTCCCACCCAGTGATCGCTTGCACGAGTGCGACCTTAGCTGACGTTGTCAGTCCGGTCACGCGGGGTTGGGGGAATCTCACATCATACAGACTGGGATGAACCGGGACGCACTGTGGCCTATAGGCTATGACCAAGCGGTGTGTGGTCGAGGTTGGACGTGCAAGCTCTGAATCTGTGAACTGGGACCAGGGTCGCCACTTCCACCCCCGTGCTATCGTGTTAAAACCCTTTTCGTGTATTTTATACGCCAACCTATCACGAAGAATAGGACAAAGGAAGGAAGACGAGGAGAAGAAGAAGATTGATGCTAATGATGAGGATCATGCTGGTGATTAAAAGGTCGGGGTTGGACTACGCGCTCGTCTGTCATTTTCCCCATGCTTCCAGATTCACACTGAGCATAAGTCAAAAACTTGCGGAAAAAATATCCGCCTCCATTTAATTGCGGTGGTTAGATCAAATGGCTCCTTAATGTGGCCTTTGTAAATTCCCCACTTAGGGATCCGAACCGGGTTTGCTATCACGTCTAGGGGTGACATAGGCCGTGCCAGCCACCTGCGCTCCCTCTAGCCTTCTTTGCTTGATTCCATAACCGGGCCCATATGAGGGAGTAAAAGAAAGATGCTCAACAAGTTTCCGTGGAACACACAGTGCACCGCGTTTACTCTCGAACACCGAAAATGGGAGCAGAGTGTGGGATGAACAGCTTAACGTACTTTCCTCTCTATAACAGAAACGGGGCGTTCTGGGCCATCACTGTGCACAAAGGCCATGATTTAGTAGGCTACGAACTGATGGAACGTGCGCGCAGTCGGCCCAGGTTTTGTTCCTGCGGAGTAGCCCAGTGGTGAGCTGAGCATCAGTCTGCAATGACTCCTCAACCACACTCCCGTTGAGCTGGGATCCCAGCCAGGCGTAGTGGTGCGTCCTACGGGACGGCTCTGGTCGCGCCGGCCACAGCGTACATCTTCTAGTGCTGGGCACCTCCCCTCTGTGGCCAGGGAAATTGGAAATGTGGTTATGGATGTTTTCGGACATTTCTTTACATTAATGATCACGAGTGACTCGCCTTTTTGATCATCGTGGTTGTTAGTCGTATGGTGCTCGCAGGGTGCTTTCAAACATGTAGGAACCTCACTATACTATTCTCCCAAGTGGATATGTTAGCTCCACCATCGTAATTGCTAATGTTCACGGTGTGAAAGGGACGGTGACTGTAGTCAGATAGAGCGCAAGTAAACGCACTGGCACCTGCCCCACACTAAACCCTCTTCCCCTTGAACCGGTGACAAAACAAAAACAACTTGACCGAGCAAGGAACATCACCACTAGCGAGAAACCGCCTAACGTTGCCGTTTGCGTTGAAGTTTTAGAAATACTTTGAATGAAACTGAAGTCTTAGCTGTTTGGCTTTCTGTGGAGTGTAGTGCCTCAACCTCAATACTGTACTAACGCTCCAGTTTTATGATCAAACGCAAATTTTGAAATCTGCTTCCTAACCATGTTTTTTATAGGTGCATCCGGCTTGATCGATCTCGTCTCCACTAGTGATCTGTTGCACGTGTGGAGCCGTAGCTGGTATCGTAATGTTCAGCCAGGCGGGATGGGCGAGTCTCACATCCAACAGACTGGGGTGAACGAGGATGCACTGCGACCACGGAATAATGGCGCGACCGCGTGACTCATTTGACAGGGACATTTCATCTCGGTAATACGATTTCCTTACCGTCGCAATGATCCCCATGTCCTCGCAAAGCCACGATGGGGCGTGGGGGGTACGGGGGAGATCACTCTGACCACTCTTATATCCACCGCTCGGCCAGGCAGATTATTCGCGGGATGAGTCATGCCCATTAATTATGCAAGGTCAACGCGGATGAACCCGCACCAACGACAGTTCGAAAAAGACAATCAACTGACAGCATTGTCTGCGGACGATTGGAGCAAATTGCAACAGACACAACTGCACCTTCCCCTCCCCCCAATCTGAGGTCACACATTTGTCCACGTAAAGGCCACAGGCTAGCGTCCTCGAGAGCGGTTGGTTCACCCCTGCGGCGAGAATGGCTAATCAACGCGACTGGAACGCTAACTGGGTAAACTGCTTTCCATTTCTTGCGCGCTGGACCTCTCTCGGCAAATAGCAATGTCATCTCCAGCTCAAATATGCGTATATAGCCTCTTGCGTGCTGTGCTCCTCTTTCATGTTTGACCCAATCCATCAGATTGTGGCGCCCGTGTTCAAATCTCACCTCTGCAGAGGGGATTGCTAAATAACGCGACTGACATGGTTGGGCCTGAATCCCCTCGGAACGTTCACTGGTTTAAATGCGTTTCTATCGCTCTGCAAGCGAATCAGCGAGTTCGGCCTCTCTTGGTGAATAGTAAATCAGCAACCGAATAAAAATTACGTGAGGCACCCCGTCGGCACATGGGTTCCCCTTTTTCGCTTTGCCCAGTCGATCTGATTTTGATGCCCGGGTCACAAATCACGCCTCTGACAGATATTATGTGCCCCCGAAACGGGACACCTTTCACAGTATAGCGCATAAGTCATTTAAAATGCGAAATTTAGCGAAAGATTGCTTATTACTCGCGAACCGGCACTAACACGTGCATCAAGACTCATAAATTATAAGCACGAACTTTCGCTGAATTTCGTACATTAAAGAAATAGAAAAACTATTAATTGTGTATTAGCAAAATAGAATTTTCTTAAGAACACTCAAGTTCCTCTGACTTTAAAATGACAATAAATTAGAAAAGTAAGTTTAAATCCTTTTCAAGTTAAATGAATAATTTAACTAGCAACTTTATACAAAACGACCTTTTCGTTACTCAACATGTTTTAAACACTGACATTATTTAATTACAATTGATTGAAAAATGGGCCTTTGAATTCCGACAAATGTTCGATGATTATCTCTGTTTTCATGGTTTGGTTAATGAGCGTTTAACTTTCAGCTTTATCGAATGCCTCTTGGCCGTGTACAGTGACCTTGCCGGTTTTTATCGATTTTTTCTGTATGAATTCAGTTGTGTGTTTTCTCTAACGTTCATTCCCGTTATGCAATGAGGGGTGGCAACTGAAGAGCCCTCTCGAAATTTATGGATCCATTAAATTTTGCTGTTTATACAGTGTTCAAATGTTCGATGATTATCTCTGTTTTCATGGTTTGGTTAATGAGCACAGGTTCTGTTCAGTTTTCGTGTCCAAACTTTTAAAATAAGAGACCTAATAAAAGCGTTTACCGAAAACTAATGAGTTTTGGGATATATGTTCTTATAAAGGTGGCCACATATGGCAACGACTCCAAACAACAAAACACACTGTTGAGCAAAAGGAACGTCCACAACAGAAGCATGATACTTTTATCTCTAAGCTGTTTGCCCTTAAAAGGCACTCTAATCAAATATATCGCAAGGTGTTTTTTGGCGGACAGCCACCATGCCTATCCCCCTTCGTTGTCCAAGGTTCGCTGCCCCAATTTCCTGTCGTCACAAACAACTGTTAAAAAGCTTTTTTCAATGGCGACCCCGTCCACTAAGGCTTTTCCTTGCACCTGCTTAAGGTTAACCAACAACAGCTGCGTCAGCGTCCTTCAGCGTTCCTGCGGCCCCTCCATGTTAGGGTTATTTAGGTTTTAAACAAAGGGCTGCGATTTTCCAGGCCCAGTTCCTTAGGAGAGGAAAGAGAAGTCTAGGGAAGGCCAGAGTGATGGGAACAAGGTTTTACGTACAAAAGAGTAAGGAGACAGGTTTCTGTCAGTCTGGCATGACGTTAAACCGTGAGGGCCGGGTGAAAGCGCGGCATCGTCAGAGCGGTCAACGACGCTGTCTGCTGCGTCCACCCCGCTTGCGATGGAATCCCACATGTGGTGTAGCGGCCGTAATCCCAGGCTAACGCCGACTGCTCTCTTTGTCTCGGCAGCCTTGACTGTGATTGGTTGGACCGTGCAAGGTAGGCGCACCGGCGTGGGCGATCCGTGTCTCGCGCGGGGCACTGGATGAGAATCGGATAGGCTGCCGGCGGTCAGCGTAACTGCAGCGTTGGTATAATGAGTCAGCGATCACGGGTTTCAACAGTGGCGTTATCGCTCACGACAGATATTCAGCTAGCGAATATCTGTGCATGTCACCTTTTTCCATGGTAATGGTTGAAATTGAAATGGAGCTTATTTAATTCAGTTGAGCCTAAATGATATACGAATAGAAGTGAAAATGCGTGCCCCAGGTTCTTGTTGTAAAGAAGACGGAGACGCGATCTCTGGAACGAAATTTTTATTCTGAACTTTCGGCTCCAAACGAGAAGCCATCATCAGAGTAAATGAGAACGGCAAACGTCAGCCTCGCATAAATGGGGTTGGTAAGGGTGGGGTTGGTGGTGACAGTTATTGAGTGATTGGCCACGAATTTAACACACGGATAGCAGCACGAGCCGGTAATAGGACGGGACGCGAACCGCTAGAGGCCAGGATGTCAGATCCTAACTGCATAAACAGGCATGTGGATATACCACCTTGTTATTTTGCCATCCGTGCCCGTGACCAGAAACCAGGGCCCAGTTCCTCTACAAGCACGCAGGCCACCAAATCAAGGATACATGCCGTTACACCAGGGACGCGCCTCGGAGACGCGATAAGATAGGGTGAGAATGGAATTGGCGTGGACAAAGACCAGCCAATAATTGCCACCACCACCACCCCCTCCCCTACCAACCCCATTTATGCGTAGCTGACGTTTGCCGTTCTCATTTACTCGGACGATGGCTTCTCGGGTGGAGCCAAAAGCTCGGAATAAAACTATCGCTCCAGAAATCCCGTCTTCGTCTTCTTTTTAAATGATATAAATTGGCTGGAAATGACCAAGTCACTTTCCTTTTATACTGGAGTATTTTCCACCATACTGGATTACTTTCACACTCTGTTCTAAGCTGTGAAATGCAAAAAGTGTCACCGAATTATGCAATAATTATTAATGTTCTGTCTATTCCATTTCTAAATTCGACCAGCATTGGGGGGAAAGATCAAAGTTTGGCACGCCTCGTTCGGGTAGCTTCTCCTAACACAGAGGTCGGCAACCTTTCTGGCTCAGAGAGCCAAGAAAGCAAAGTATCTTTCAGTGAGAGCCGTATCATATATTTTAAGATAAAACTGAATTACAGGTGAGTATTATCAGCATTTGGATTAATTCTTTTGAGTACTGTTCTTGTAATACTCATTGTTAATGCGAATCCTGGTGGATTCACTGATGTCTTCGTACTCTGGTTGATAAGGAAAAGCTTCATACAAGCGTAAGCTCTTAGGAGCAATTTATTAGTACACAAGACAAGGTTCCTCGAATGGACTGTTTACTTGCGTCTGATAAATTTGTGCGTTTGGGGGACATCAACACAATGGACTATAGGTAGCACGGCAGGCCGGTCTATGCGTGTAAAATTGCCCTGTCTGTCAGCATGACCTTGACAGAGCTAAGGTCACGTCTCAGGACTCTCTTGCTTTAGTAGATCATCTGTTTTTAGCGTGCTTGTCGCAGCCGTTTGGACGCAGGAGAAAAGAGTAGCAGCTGCTGTCGGCTACTCAGAAAGGAAACACTGAAAAAAACTGCTAGGTTAAACCTAGAGGAACCAAAATACCTGAGGTTGGTCGAGATCACATTGATTCTAATACGCGTAGCAATGGCGGCACTTCATTGGAGCAACAGATATCACCAAATCT
>JAYGXS010000006.1:2768184-2783420 GCA_036362985.1 Ligula intestinalis
CAACCTAGTGAAACAAATAGTAAGTGGAAAACACCAAATATGTTGTCTACGTATTTCCTTTGTCCTTAAAGATTATGAAGAAAATCCTCTAATTCCTCTTGGTTCGGGCACACTGTCTCTTACGTACGGTTACTTTTATTTATTTTCCATCATTTGGTTTTCGCTATGGAGGAACATTATGAAAGCTTTAAAACTTCACAGTATTCTTGCGCTAGTTTAGCATCGCATAAGCTCATTTTGTAACTCCAAACAGTACAAACATGTTTCATGCTTGATAAAAATTAAAACAAATAGTTTTCGTGGAAACCAGTGAAATCAGACATTGCAGCCTGTGATTATTTCAAGTAGAATTGCATAGATATACCAAGTTTTATCCGATAATAGTACATAGAATAATATATTACACTAATTTACGTGCTTGCGTTCCTCTAAGTTAAAAATGTTTTCTTTATTTGGTAACAATAAGTTTAATTTTCAGCCTTATTTTATACTTTTAACGCCCTATAACAGGAAGCTGCGCTACCGAGCAAAAACCGTCCGTTGTGATAATTAATAAAGACAAATACCTAGACGCCGTTGATTTATACCCGTCCACTATCAAGCAATATATTACAAGGACTAGTCAATGTGGAAATAAAAAAGCGTTAGAATGTTTTGGAAAAATACGAGGATTCATTTTTGTTTGCGACAATTTACGTTTCACCTGACCAGAGGCTGTTTGTGGATTAAATTGTTGTCTCGCCGCTAAAGGTAGCTAAAATAACCTACTCATTGTAGTGTTTTCGTTCAGCAATTACGTTATTCTTAAAGCGTTCCTGAAATGCCCTGTCGTGAGATTCCTTTTTCCGAGAAATTGCATGAAAACTCTGTCTGTCACAATTGTTGCAGATAAAGAGTTGAAAATGGGCAATCGTAGGCCAATCACACATAGTAATTTCCTAAGTATGGAATGCATTTTCGCTTCAAATTTAAGCGTTTCTGTACGTACTTTACATAAGACTGTACAACTGATAACGTTTTAAAGCCCCTGTTTCAAGAAGTATACTAAAGAAAGGAAACCTACGTGTCACTATTTATTTGCCGACGACCAAGCGGTTGCATTATAGTGTGCGAGCCACTTATCGAGTCGGTGGGGTGGGTGCGTTCACATTTTGACAAAATCTGTGCTTTTGAGCTGACTGTGGATAAAAAAAGTTCTTAATTCCCCAGATTTGAATTTCTCGTTCTCCTGCTCATATTGGTTAAACTGCACAGAAAAACCCGAAAGGAGACATCGAGATGCAAAAAGTGTTATTTTAGGAAGAAACAGTGAGAACCACGTCAAAAAGGAAGAAGGGTCCAAGGAAGGACTAGGAAGTTAACACTGTTCAGAGTTGACAGAAAAGGGATGCGGGAAAAACCACAACAATATCACGTGTATTCGTCAGTAGGTATCATTTCTACAGGTTCCGTCTTCTGTTCGCCTTCGTCTGTAAGTGCAGCAGGGAAAAGAAACTGAGGAGCATAACATCGTACAGCTTACCCTTCAAATACCACAGCAAAACTCACGCTAGTTCCTTTGTACGTCAATTAAAGGTATTTTTTCCTCTCCTACAGCTTAAAACTGACAGTGTTAAATACTATTACTCATCAATTTATTCAAAGCAGTAACCATTTTGTTCGACTACACAAATCGCATTTCTAATTCGCATGTGTCCATCTGAAGTTAAAAGTCTTTAAATAATCATTAAATACTCCTGCTAGTTTTGTCTCGTTTGTCACACCAGTTTATAGGTCATTTTTCTAACAATAACACAAGAAGGGGCATTGCTTTCCAAACGCTTTTAGCCAGCGTGGATGAGGCAATTGGAAAGGTTGCTTCAATTATTGTCAGTACCTTACGCAAAGAGATGGAGTGTGTTCATGTCCGTAGATAACAGACTTCTTAAACTGTGGAACCTAGGATTTGCACGAGATCACTGAATAAGATTAATTAAAGAGAAACCTCCAGTTTGCAAAATAAGTTCCCCCAAAGTTCTTGGTTTTTAGGTGTCAATTAGCCGTTTTCAGACGAAAAAACCAAGGGGAAATGGAGATGGTCCGCATAGACCAGTCTTTTGCGGCAGGACAGGCACAAACAGACAACTAAACTTTGAAGTGGACTAGTAGACAAATAATTACGGTAGAAATTGGGGGAGCAGCGAGTAGGTGACCTCTCGTGTGGCCCTCTGCGTACGAAGGGAAAGAGGTGGCAGCTCAATGTTACCACACACCGCAGACGGAGCCGTCGTCGACATGGGTGTGCTAAGATTGTCAACGTGCTGTGTTCGGATGTGTCCCGAATCTTTGGCTGTCTTTAGCCCCGTCCGGTGTAAAGGCATGATAAACCTTTGAGATTCAGCATAGTTAGCATGCATAGCTAGCGATCTTTTTTAGTTATCGACGTGTGTCTATGAGCCAGGCACGCAGGTGTTTGTAGTGAGTGTCCCAATCTACTTGACCATTGACACTGTACCTGCCTAAGTGCCAGGCTTCGAGGAAGTATTGCAGCTGTTTGGTGTTGTCTAAGAATAGCACTTCAGTTTCGTACAAATTGAAGTGAGTATCACAATCAAGGGCGTCCGTAAACACGAATGAAAACGGTTAAGTAACTAGTGTCCATCAACATGCGTCCCAAATTGTTGAACTGTAACAGATAACACGTGGATTGCTGCAGATGGCATTGGCATGCTTTTCGTTTCAAATGCGTAAATTAACACCGGACAGTGTTGCGTGCACGAAATATTCTGGCTTGTAGGCAATAGAGTTGCCATACCAGTTTAATCATCGGAAGAGCGTTTAGAAATGCCTTCCATTTAGGGTAGGGAGTTAAATTTCTGAAGCTCAAGTTTAAAAATGATTGCGCGACGTTTTTGATTGGCCGTGGGGTCTACGAATTTTTTTCACAAATCTTCCATGTATCTGCTGAACTGGAATAGCTGATACATATGAGCCAGTCATTTTTTATGTGGATAGTTGCTATTGCAGTAACGAAAGACCAAATGGAAATGTGAGCTTCAATTTATCGGTTGCTGAATAGTCGCTTTAGTAATTATGTCAGCGTTGGTGTCTTTACGATGTACGCTCTTTGCAGGACTGCTGTCACCAGATTTTTTGGATTGTCACGTCTTAGACCCAGAAAAATACCTCCTGTTTCATGTTCGCGAGTAGCCTCACTAGCAGAGAAAGGCTATTCAGCCTCTGATTCATCTGCTAGATCTCAAAGGGCTTTATGATAACAAATCTGCTATCAAATTTGTGCCGTAGAAGGGTCGCATGACCTCCCCTTCCAGTTGTTGCAGTACCAATTCGCAAGCAGACACGATATTGATCCGGAAGATCACATGTCGCGTACTTGATCGATCGATTTATTGTTCTGAGATTTCAAACTCTTACAAAAGCTAAGATGCAGTAACCAAAAGGGCGGTATTTATAGTGGCCACAGGCCAATCAACTGTCTAAGGTCGTCAGATCATGAAGGGGTAAGAAACCTCAACCAAAAAGGACGGAGATCTTGTGAGGCCATTATGGTGGTATACGCTAATTGACTGTCAGTGAAGTCGGCGGCGTTTGTGGTCATTAACTGCCATAAGTGTAATGCATTGGACAGTTATTCTTGGAATAGGATACCAGCATTTTTAAAGCAGATTGCATTGGGATATTGATCTTGAGTATCCTGAAGGCATTGAGTAAAGTTAACCTTGCCTGTTCATTTGGTAATAAGGAAAACATGGAAATGACATCAAATGATATAATTCAGTTATAAGGACTAAGCATAAGGCCTTGGAAGAATATCTGAAGGTTTCTGAAGCTATATAGCAATCAATCGAAGAAGTCAATCAGGTGCTTGCATAACCATTTGACAAGGTCATAAGTAGGTTATCCAGTAAAACTTACGATACTCCGCAATGGTGTACCTGCTTCGTAAACTTTTGAGAGTTTAATGGAAAGTTAGATGTGGATCGTACATAGAGTCCTACATGTGAAGTAGCCAGGGTTATGAGTTTCAATAGTAAGAACTCCTTACTCTTCTTTTTTTGGATCGACGGCCTACTTTTCGATTGGATCCTCCAGGGGCGGTGGGCAGAATTCCCTGTTGTCGAAGATTTTTTTTCGTTTTGTTAATGTAATATGTCTTTTCCATGGCGGCAGTTACGACACCTTTGTCAGCAGATATAATTTCTATACTAGCCTTGGTCTTTGCAGCATATAGTACCTTTTCTTGCTTCATGGACAAGACGTGGACATGTTAATCTTGTCGAAGGACATCGGTAGCACGCAGGTCTTTTGGCAGAGTGGTAGTCAGTCGGTCGTAACTGAATGAACGAAAATCATACTTTTACTATACATTTGGCTGGGTTTAAAGTTCTTAGCGTTCTACACTTTAAAAACACAAAAGACAGAGTTGGTAAAGCAGCCTAACCTCAGCTTCCTTGCAGTTATTTTTAAGGACATGAGAAACATATGAGCGCAATATGTTTCCCGCTTAATAAAAACCTTCCTTACCTAGGCTTTCTCATTTAGTTGATGACTATGTAATTCGACGAGCACTAAACCAAAAATTAAAATATAAATTTGCCCTCATGTCCGTGCTCGTTTAGCAAAAAAGAACGAAATTAATTTTTGGAGCATCCCTACATATTAACCATTAAACGCACTACATTGAAAATATTATTGTTTTTCAAATACATAAACTAATAAGCGGTAATCGAAGGCCCCATTGGATAAAAATTCGTTGTTATTTAACGGACTTCACATATTTCAATGCATGGTGACAAAATTGTGTGTATAATATGCAACATCTTTCAGAAAATTATGTCATCTAGGGATGATTCTATCTGTCAAAAGGGATATCTATACGTTATAACACTGTGTCTCAATCACGGAAAAAAACGAAAGAAATTAAATGCAGGAAAAATAATTTTGACTATCTAGTCAGCAACACATCTCAAAACGTTCAGTTCTTTTTAACTGATTCTGTCTGTCAAAACTGAGATGCTTTTCCGTCCATCGCCAGTGGCTTGAAAAGCGTTTTTTGGTAAACGTCGGCTTTTACGTTAAGTTTAAAATCTCCGCATTTGCGGACGCAGGAGAAATAAGGAGGAGAAGTATTCTCTAAATGTTTAACCCACTTTACATCGATTAATTTTCATCTAATCGGTTCTCAATTTGGTTGATTAATTATTCAGGTGTGTCTTAAACTTTCCACGCAATTTGCCTAAAAGTATCAAAAAATTATGTATGTTATTTTATAAAAGGCAATTGTGCTCACAGGGAAAAATTTGTGTGAGGCATAGCCTTAAAAATCAGAACATTCCTAACTATCCTTGAAGTTCTCACTATTTAAAACAATTGATTAATCTATGTGGGTACCTTTTTATGCAGTTTTTTTTTCTTTTTTGGTTTGACTGCATGCCAGATACACTCAAATGCTGACAGATGAAATAAACATACGTATGAGTAAAATCAATTACCTTACATTTGTACATATTCCCATCAGATAATCCAGAAGAATATTTGGTGATCATACGTAGCGTTCGATAATTTCACTTCGGGCCATTAAAATTATTTAAGTAGGGAATACAAAGTTATATGCTGGCAATTACATTCATCACTACAGGAAAATTAGTCATGGTGATAGGGGGGTGCGGGGCTGATAGTATTCAGCTGGTTGTGCGTTGAGGAGGGTTTGTTGACTCTGGACAGGGGAGGTGCTCGAAGGAGGAGAAAGTGCCATTCCAGGCTCGGGACTTGCAGGAGGTTCTTTTGCGCGCACAAAACTGCTTTCCTCAACCGAATTGCATTTTCTTCCGCTATTGCTAACCGAGGGAACTTGGGTAGTTTGTAAATTGCCTTAAAGGGTTCGCTGGGGTCAATATGATATCTGGAATCAACCATATGAGCAAGGATAGAGCTCTTGATACTTCTGACTTCACGTTTGGCTACCCGTGCCAAGAGGTGCTCCCGTACTCTTTTTACAATTGGCGGCTCCTGCGACTGATATAACCTGCTCCACTGGAGCAGGTGAAGTAGTAGCTGCACATAAAAGTGGTCTTAGCTGGCAGCATATCCATACCTTCGCCTTACAGGATCGGTTTTTTTGAGAATTACACCTGAACTTTCACTGTTGTGAAGGTTCGTGATCCGGCTTGATTGAGGCGTCTGCTTTGGAGTTTGCTTGCTGCATCCCCCTGAAATAGTACTTTGAGTAATAAAGTCTCCTTTTATACTGTAGGTGTGTTGCTTCTTTCTCCATCATATTCTTCCTGATGAATCTGTCCGGATATCCGTTATCCCAAAACAGGTCCTAGAGTTTCTGGAGCTCCATTTCAATGGCGACTGTGGAACAGATTTTTCTGGCTCTGCGTTAAGCAACGAACCAAGTTACACTTCTGTTTGATATTTATTTGGCATTTTCTAACAGCCTGAAGAGGATTGTGTTGGCTTTTGCTGATTCGAACGTCAATTGTCTTCATATACTGAAGTGTCTGGAGGTCGGCTATTGAGATATGAAGTAGAACACCAAGACACGGTAGCGTATTATTTTTAAAGTGTAACTCCAAAAGTGTAGGCTCACCATCAAACGAAAAGCTGACAAACGATACTGTATGATGAAAACTTGCAATCGTTGGCATAATGTGGAGGCGTGCACAAACGACTTTAGCATCATAATTCAAGCAGAACCTTAGGATACAAGTTGTACAAAGGGGCAAAGTAGACCCAGCGGTTTTCAAAAAAATGCCATGTTAATGGAGTACGGAATAAATTAGTGGTTCACTTCCAAGAGCCCGTTTAACAAATTCAAGAAGCTATCATAACCAGACCATTATCCATGTAGAAAGAAATTTGTTTTCAAAAGCATTTCTATGTACATTCCGGCAACCGTTTCATCGGTGTTATGTACACAGAGCTTGCTACACTTGTTAGTTGCATAATGATTTGGTGACCATTCTCCTTCTAAGATGGACGTTTGAGGAATGTTGTGCAATCGATCGAAGCAAATAGATAATTACACGTGACCTGCGACGCATATTCATATGAGCTCGTACAACTGTCTCACTTAATTCTTTTCTGAAAGTAAATTTCACTGGAGCCTGCCTATATCATCAATGATTTTAAGATACTGAGAAATTATTCTTTTAATGGACTATCCATTAAAAAAATGTGAGAAGTTTATCTTCTCAAATAAGAACAAAATATCTTGTGTTGTCGATGTTCGAAAGAGGTTCATTCATTCTACGATGATAAATGCATAATGTAAAAACTATATAAGTAATGGCACTGTTCTTTCAGAATTTCAGATTTAAGTCCATCGCACAACGGCAGAGGTTACTATGGCGTGTCCTGTTGCTATCGTTTTCGAAAAATCAAGGTGTATTAACATGACGTTGTATCATTTAACGTCTTATTTCTTTAAAAGTGTTACAACATAAATATTGGTAAATCGTTATTTGTAATATTACATTATGTCATGTTTCTGAAGTCATACTCACGTCCTATGATACTTATTAGCTCAACCACAAAAATGTGATGCTACCTAAATGTGGGTTAAAAACGTCACCAACACAGGACATTACACATACATAACTTAACGTCCCATTTTACTCAAAGTCATTCAGTAATTAAGCGCATTATTTTCCTTAATCTGGTTTTAATAAAAACTGAACACGTCACACAGCGTTACTGGTATGCCAGACGGATATCTTGCAAAGCTACTGCTACATTGCACTGAATATTTGACGCTCCTTATTCATTTATTTTGTTTTTTATCAAAAATTGAACACGCAGTTGAGTTACCAAGAAATGGCTTTTCTTGATTCGTACAGAAATCACCATGAGCGTCGGAGATAAAGCAATGAATGCTTATGTAATACATAAGGCCTGTTGGCGGGCATATACATGCCTTCAATAAATTAGCATTGAGCACGTACATGTAAGTGGAAAAGGGCTTCGACTAAAAAAAATGCGATCAATCATAGACGTTTGGCTCGACAAGAATTTATGAAAAGCACGCGTATGTTTGTCAACAGGCCTTCCGAATTCTCTTATTGAAAATTAAGCAACTTTCGGAAATGGTTATCATTCCGTTTAGGTTCAGTATGTTCAATTGTATGACCGATTGGACCCTGCGCTTACTATGAGTATAAACAGAAGTTCCAATACTGGTTTTTTGTAGGTGCCTCAGATGCATCTGGAATTTCATTTGTAGTTTCCATTTTATCAGTAAAAGATTAGAATGTGCAGATTATTCCCCTCGAGTGATGTCTTTAGAGGCAACGGATGAGCAAATTATGCTAACTAGCAGTCTTTTGTTGTTGGAAGTATCTTGAAACTGTTGCCATTTTACTATCTGTGGTATATACATGCTCATCGATGAGTTTACAAAACGTATTCAGGGCGTTATGCCTTAGAACTCAAACTAAAACCCTAGCGAGTTCCAAATGACTACTGGTAGTATTTAAAGTAAAAAGGTGATACCAGAAAAGAAACCGAAAGAGTGCTTCTGGCTTGTTAGCCATTATTAATCATTCATACCTAATCCTGGGTGGAAAATGACTAGTTTCAGATTTGAGATCCTTGGCCTATACGTCTGTGGAGGTAACATTTACCCATGGTTCTGTTATCCTCTTGGTTTGACCAGGAATAGATTAGAAAGACACTGAATGTGTTAACTTCTCCGGTAGTCCACACTCGGCGTTGATTTCGACTGGCTGCTGACAGATAGGGAGACAGAAGTATGCGATAAAAGATCACCAACACCAATAGAACTTGCTCTTTAAATCACATGTAGGCACCTGCCACTACTGTCTAACTGTTTACGTCAAGCATGATTGGATGCAGTTAATATTGCAGCCTTAGAAACAACTATGTGCCTATGCACAAAAAATCCCTCATATTGTTCCCTTTTTTCCAACAAGCATGATGATTGCAGCGGTCCGAACAAAAACACCAGTTGGATCCCAACAGTTACACCATTAATTTCAAGGCACGACGACAACGATTAGGTTCTGTAAGCATATTGGCCAGCACAAAACGACCAATAGGCCACTGGCCTTTTTGTATACCCTAAGATGAAATGACAATGCAGCACAGATTCTAAATGTAGATCGGGGAAAATCAAGCGCGATCGCTTTCTGTAGTCATTGATTCTATGCTGATCAAGAAATACGAAAGTACTGTTAACGTAACGTATTCAAAATTTGGTTCATTCTTTCCAAACAATCGTTCTCTTAGTTTCTGTTTTACCATTTGGATATAAAGCCCAGTGGTTAGAAACCCCACTGAGGTGTTTTTAATATGCTCTCTTCTGCTCCCTTTGAACGTTAAGAAGGTTTTGCACCTGTGCTCCGAATGATGTATGAGATCCTGAGCTGCAGGCTGACATTCCATTTCACCGTAATGCAGACAGAGAAGGTTGTGGATGGTTACAACAGCATGGACGTAAATAGTGAGGTAACAATGGAAGACGAAGTAGAGGGGAGACCATCGTGCCTGGACTTTCTCGTCTGCCACCAACCAGAGAGCAGAATTGCGATGCCAGTCTACCGGAAACCGACAAACATGTCGTAAATACTGAGAAACAACAGAAAAAAACCGCTGTAACACAAACGTAATTATATGCGTATGCTACACCAACGGACGGGAACCCACTGCAGGACGCCAGTCACCAAAACGGGTCGAAATAGAGCTTCTCCGGAAACTTTTCACAACTAATGGGTACCAAAGAATGTTCACTGAACGGAATTGAATGCCACCAGACATGTTAAGGAAGGAGCGTTGTCCACCAAAGCGATGACGGAGCATCTTCTACATAGAAGGGCTCTCTATATATCATGGGTAGATTCCTGGCATCCACAGACTAACTACACAATCCGGACTAAAGTAATGAATTGAATGCACCAACCCCGAATTTAGAGAAATCAGACGTTGTCTGCAGAGTTCAGTGCAGCGGCAGGGGTTTTAATCAGGTTTCTGTTGCTCTTGCTCTCTGACTGTGTCACTGATGATGAACTCGCAACGGCTATCAAAATGTCAGGCGAAGAAACGTATTGGCCCAGCGGTCGAGTCGTCTTCGTCTCAATAACTTACTGGAACTCGCATGCTCGCTTGTATTGGCATTATTAGGACAAGCATGCGGAAAAAACGGTGGCATAAAAACGTGAACCATGAGCCAGAGTAAGCATGCTCTGAAGAAGGGTAGACGAGAGTACTGCCCGATATGTCAGACACAAAATTAATTTCTCCGGGTGGACGCTACTTCATCTTCTTCTTCTTCTTCTTCTGACTTACATCCTGGGAATCGACTTTTTGCACCCAATAATGTCGATGCGTCGTAAAACCTTAACCAGTCGAACCTCGCACAGTGTCCGTGGTTGTTTACATTGAAAAAGGTAAAAAAATGCATTTTATCCACATATTAAGGCGTCAATTTAAATCCTGAACTCTCTGGGTATGTATTGGCAGATTTTCGTAAAATAAGTGCTAAACGTTTTATTTATTTCTGCTGGAACAACAGAGGAATGCACAGGTGCCTGGATGTAAGCATGCATTTTTTTCCTGTCAAAAATGCCGTTAATTAAATCCTGGTGTTCACACTTTGAAACCTTGTTTTTATTTTAAAAAGTATTTTTTATGGAATTTTAATTGGAATTGCTAAAGGCAGTTTTTGAGTGACAACACGTTCTACATTTAAAGTACCTTGAACTGGTAAACTGATCTAACATCAATACTAGTCGATAGCTTATTATGGATTCTTTCTGATCAAGGGCCCTACGTATCAAACGAAAACTTTGACCAAAAACAGAACATCTGCAAATATCATGGTGATTTCTAAATTTTTAAAATCATTTAAGTTGTTTACTTCAAGTCACTTGATTAATAAAGCGCACTTTACCTTAACAGCAGTCTCTTTTCTCAAATTTAGATGCAAATTTGAGTTTTTTGATGTAATTTGCCAAGAAGTTGTGTTTCTGCAGTCATTGTGCTAAATTGGATGAGAAGGTGTCGGGGATTTGAGAGGGCTGTAATTTGTGATTGGTCCATGCCCCTGACACTTCCATGCTCACGCCATCTTATCGTGTCTCCCCTGGGCGCGTCCCTGGAGTGACCGCGTGTGATAAACATGCTTGGGCGGGAACTGGGCCATGGTTTTTGTTCGCGAGCACGTATGGCAAAAAACAGGGTGGTATATCCACTTTGAGAAGAACACGACTCGATCGCCGGGCCAGTATTGTTTTACCCCTAACGTTTCGAGATCAGTTGCGGATTCTTCATCAGAAACATAGTCAAAGGGCCGTAGCCGCAACGGTAATGCATGCACAGAAGTTTGAAATATTTATAAGACATATTCATTGCTGCAAACAAACAGCGACATCTAACGTCAATTGCCTTCTTGGGCCTGAGTAGTTTGTTGTAGGGTAAGCGGGTTCTGGCCCGTTAAATATTCATCACGCGTGGTGGACTGGGGCGTGATGATCACTCGGTTATCTTGTCCTGTGGTGTTTGCATAGGCCTGTCCGTACCCTTAGTGGCGACTGGCTTCGGCCAAATTGAGTCTCAGCACCGAATAGGGATTGGGCAAATCACTGCACTTGTTAATGGATGGAGGGCCCGTAAACCATGAATAAAGTAACTCTCGGCTCCCCCGGTTGTCACCGCTTGCGAGAATTTCGGCCTCATCAACTTTGCATATGTGACCGGGTCTTGTCAAAAGAGTCGCCACCAGAGAATCGGCATCATTTCACCACATGTTAGGCGCGTGTTTCCGAGTATTAGGCAATTTGCGTCTTGAGACATCCGCAAGATATAATTGCTTTGCCTGCAACTGCACTAGATCTTGTAGAATTCCCCAGATGTTTCTTGCCGTGGCAGTGGGTTTTTCGGTTTCGTTATCTGACATGGATAATGATAATGATAAGGATGATGAAGTATCTGACGTTTTACATTGGTACATACGCACATACGTTTTGATTAAAGGACATAAACAGACCTTAACAGTCCAACTGGAAACTGTCCGTTTAAGGAACAGATGTGATAGAAAAAAGGCATGCTTTCCTTAACGTGTGTGTGAAAATATGCCGTTGTTTGGAGGTCCATAGGTATTTTGTCAAACCAAAAACATACGTTAATGCCTTTTTTACTGATGGCCACGTGTAAGCCCTGGCAGACAGCCTGCTTTAGAATTTGTTTACCGAAGGTCACAAATATTCAGACATTTTTCCCTACATTAGCGTCAAACGGATCTCTCTGTGCCGTATTCGGGACTATTGTAGCAAATTTACTAATGCGGCTCAAGAAGGCACAGAAGAATTAGAAAAAGGGGAAAATGACATCATTTGCAAAAAAACGCATTCATATTGCTGCTAATATTTTTTTAGAATTCCTATTCGCTGACTGCTATTCTACTTGAATTTTACAAAATGTCTGCTTTAGGGATCCTCACAAATGCAATAAACTAAAATGTTGGCTTGAAATCACGCATTAATATTTAATCAACACTCTAACCCTTTGAAGATACTTCTGCCTACGCTTTTCAGTGGTGCCCTAATCTAAACGGAAACAGGCGCACCAAAGCTTATCCCTCAGGGTTTCTTTCTAGACAATGCTAAAACCTTCACTTTCTTTCATAAAAACACAAGCTCTGGTGAGCGCACATCGTGCTAGTTGAGAGCATCTACCACGCATTCTTTTGTTGGACAACTGACAAAATACATGCTTACCATAACTGATACAACAGTTTTAGAGGAGACAACTTCTATGGATGTCAGCAGGTGGCCTGCATGTCAGCGCATCAACAAAGAAAACTGTGATGGCCTAGAAAATAAAACAAACATTTATCTCCGTCCGCCACCCCGCAGCATCCTTAGGCATTAACATGGCATGAAATAGAAACGTTCTGCTTAATGCAGTGTGCTCTAGCATTAAGAGATTGTGAATTTTTGCTTTTTTACTGTCCTGCCTATCTTTGGGATAAATGTGAAGGACGTGGGAATGCCTGCACGAACCAACCAAAAACGGTCGCTTAAATGGAAGCCAGTTTTTAGAAAAAAAGCAATTTTTTTGCATCAACCTTCATCTTACACGTATAACGTGATATCTCACCGTGTTTTGCTGTCTGGGGTTATAAAATTTATACCACCGCATTTTTTGGTCAAAACAACCCCCTCTTTGTAATAATGAAGACACTGAGGGCTTTATCGTGCTCAACTAAATCCCGCACAATCTTCTCAGCTCAGCAGGCCTGTTTAATAAAATTCGAACAAACCCTTTGCCCACCGCCTGTCATTAAATCTTTGACTTGCTTAGGCAGAAGGTTCAAAGCTCTTTTTACAACACTATTTCTGAAAGTGCGCATCAGAATTTGTTGACAGAAGAGCACTTTTTTCCTACCGGTATACTGGCAGTTTGGACCAGCGAACCGACGCCCTTCCAGTGTGAATCATCGCCGGCGTGTTTGTGCAGCCGAATGTGATTGGAGAAAAAGAGTATCGTTATTTTCTCACGGAACGAAGATGAGATCCCCATTCTCGGCTTGTGTTTCACAGTGGGTGATGGGTTTGGAAACTTCTCGGTAAAGCTGTAATCCCGCTCAGAGGCCAAAAAACAATTTTCCTCTCACTTATTTAATTTCCCTACTAATCAGTGGTTTTGCTTCGTCAGAAGGCGTTTATTTCCTAGTTAATTAATTATATGACGGTGACGGTAATATGATTGTTAACGCCTACTGAACTAACTTGTGCACTTTCGTTCTGTCTTGAGGCCCGGTGGCTAAAGCCAACAGGCAGACAATCTCATGGGAATTAACAGGCTGTAATGCAACTGTTTACACAGCGATGTAGACAGAACCATTTCAGGCTATCCTTTATTTATCAGGTGGAACTGGCAAAAGACTAAGGCGCATCCAGCAACGGCTTGCACCCAAAACCAGTGACCAGGTTCAGCGGATTTCCTGGATCGGAATAATGGCAAATGAGAAAGCAAACCTTTTTAGAAAGGTAGCAGCTTGCCAAAAAGAAAAAGCAGAATATATAGGAAATTTCCAGATCACTAGCCGAAGTCAGTCTGTCAGTCAGACACGCATAAGCCTAACACCCGATTCCTTAATCCAAAACGTGTTGCCTAGAGCGAGGAGAGGAACTTCTGTAATCAACGGGTAAGCATTTATCTGCGCGCAAATCTTTGGCTATTTGCATAACTATTCGCTCAATATTCTACATTTACGGGCTTTTTTTCTTAGTAATTTTTCTATCCATTGGTATGCTCTACTCGTGTAGCCCGATAGGTTCCTAGTACACAAGGATGTGGCATTTTTAGCGAACGCAACCCCCCTATTTCTAACAATAAAGGTACTGGGAATGTGTTTATTCCCATAATGACTCTGTTAGCATAGGCCTTACATACATATAGCCTGCGCAAGCGGCGCGCACAGCAGGCTATCGATCGGCCACTGGCACAGAACACAAATTGCAGTCACCCAATCGATAATTCCAAATTTAATCATACCAATCACGCCAGCAGCCAAAAGCTGATTGGCCCAATGGACATAACTCACCATCGTTTGTTCTCTAATTCTGTTGAACCTGATACACTGCTCGGACTTGCTGTACCCTGCTTGTCGCAGTAAACTTCTTCTTTCTCCAGCCAACCTGACTTCTCTCTTTCTCACTCTTACGGGTTTCTTGGCTCGGCGTTTGACTTATTAAGCAATACCAGGCGGGTCATAACAAAAGACATTTAGGGTTTTACCATGCCCAACTAAATCTGGCACAATCTTCTCAACCCAGCAGGCCTGCTTGATAGAATTCAAACAATTTCCATGCCCACTGTCTACCAGTTACATTTTGCGAGTCCCTGACCTTCCTAGGTAGGACATCCCACGTTATTTTCTTTAGACACTGCTTCTTAAAGTGTCCACTAGCATTCATTGACAGATGATAACTTGTTATACTAACTCTATGCTGGAAGGTGGGACGAGCGAAGTGAGACACGTCGCCTGGGAAACTGGTGCAGCCCCACTTCGACCAAATCATTTACTGCTGCAGCAGACGATTCATAAACTTCCCCGACCCTCCGTGGCCGGTGAAGGGGCTAATGGGCACTAGATTACCATGCACAAACTGGGGAATGGGAAGCGTATGACAGAGCGGGTAAACAATCGCTTCGTTCGTTGATCTGATTCCAGGACAGTTGAACTCGCAGATCTGTCGCTTTTCTCCCAG
>JAYGXS010000006.1:2785048-2799146 GCA_036362985.1 Ligula intestinalis
ACTACTACTACTACTACTACTACTACTACTACTACTACTACTACTACAGCTTCTACTACTACAACTACTACTAATACTACTACTACTACTACTACTACTGCTACTACTACTACTTCTACTACTACTTCTACTTCTACTTCTAATACTTCTTCTTCTACTACTACTAATACTTCTACTGTGATTATACCTCGTCTTCTAAAGGCTAGCTATATCCTATCTGCACCGCAATGGAACGCATGCTTGGGTGCCAGATCAAGAGCTTACCATTCATGAAGTAATTTTTTTGCAGTGTAAAGTAAATTGAATTCATTAGAGGTAGGCCTTTCATAATTAATCCATTTTATCACGCTGTGTTTTCCAGCAAAGGCGTGGTTATTAAAACCTATATTCCACTCTGTAGGACACACGGTGCAGTCTTGATAACTTGTATGTTATTTCTGCATGTTCATTAAAAAACTTGCGGTGACAGAATTTACAAACATGTTCGCCAGCCTTGCTTTCCATAATTGCTTCTAAATTCCATTGTTGTTACTGCGAGTTAACACCTGCTGAACCCGGCAGTCGTTTAAAATTAACGAGTGCACATGACCGGATACCAAATATGTAACACAAAACAACTCTTCTTAACTTCCTATCCCCACCGCACTGGAAACTCGCACACCAAATGACTGCGATATACCCGACAGTTTTCCCGTCAATTTCGAAGATGGGCAGCACGCGCTCCAGCAAGCCACAACAAACGCTGATCCAAGCCAAAACAGACACTGAGGCAAGCTGGACAAGAAACACGACAGTGACAGCAAGCAGGAGCAACGCAGAAAACTCGTGCGAGAGAAAACAGGAGTGTAGGCAGATTTTCGCAGAATCTACCCACTCGCTCGCCATTCCCATCTCCGTTTCCGGTGTAAAGACACAGTCAATAGAAGCGGGGATGAGGGAGGGTGTAGATGGCTGGCGCGATAAACACTCAGCACGCGCACACTTGACACAGCCATCTCACGAGGTATGTTCCCTACTGCGTGGGAGTGCCATAGAAGCCACATTAAGAGGGAGCCATTGCCGCCTGACTCTCAATCCTCCCTCTCCTCCCGTATGCACACACTAACACACGCGTACAGAAGGAGCAGATACGTCGGGGGCCCGAGTTTTCCCGTCAGTTGACAGACCTTCCAAGCCATGGCTTTTAGCGCACCGTGATAGACTCAGAGGCATTCACATTTATTATAGTGAGAGAAGAAACGCGCCGAATTCGGCCTCACGCTCCCTTTCACCGCATAGTGACCGCCTAGCTTTTCGGGCACCCGCAGTGGGGCCTGAAACCCAGTGGGAGCGCGAGCACAGTCAGCAATAGGGAATCAGAAGTGAGAGAAAGTGCCCGCGCCTTCCAGGCCGCAGAGACCGTGGTTGGCTGAAGACTGGCATTGCATGTGCATGCCGACTATTGGATCTCAGAAAGTTGAGAGCAGCCCTGCGTGAAGCCTGGGCCAACACCCTCCTGAGAGGCATAACCAGTCAGTCAACGACTGAAAGACACTACCCATGCTCCGTTGCCAGTCGGCATCCGTGGGCAAGGGTGATAATGAGCTCGCCCTTGCGATATACCCACCGATAGCAGCAACACAGGTGCACGCAAGGCGTGCCCATGCCGATGTGCGAACGTAATTAGCACGTCATTGAGGTCATGCTTTTGCGTACATGGGCACTGCTGCTGTTGTTGGTGCAAGCCGTTTTACGGAAACAGCAATAAATACGCGCTTTCCAGGCAAAAACGCAATATTAACGTCGATGTTATTTGCTTGTGTGCCGAGCAAATGAACCTGCGTATATTTGCTCAACAGGGAAGATGGTAGTACCTCCATTATTGTCCGAACTGTGCCCTGCTCGTTCTAATGCATGTTTGTAGAAACTACAGCAGATAGAAAAATGAAAATAGGTGCAGTGCCTTGCAAGTAAATCAGATAATCGCGTATTTTTTACGTTGGATTAATCAATGGAAGAAGGCTGCAAAATATCAGTCCAAAATTTGGTTTTCATATATTTGGCCAAAGTCCAGCAATAACCGCAAATGTAGCGCTTGCTCTGCATAAACCACCCCATAGGCAGCCACTGACAGACATATGCATTTTGTTCACTTTCATCAGTCCCGGAAGTTGAAAAATTAGCAGAGAAGTCGAAATTATATGTGTACCCCTGATCAAGGTGAATATATGCATGCGATAGCGTGGAGTTCACCCAGTCTGGTAAAGAAACGTTGCTGTGCTCTGTTTTTACCCTTTAGCACATTTGAGGTTCATCAGAAACAGACACACTTCATAAATCTGCAGGTGTATTCCATGCGGACAGTTTAGCTGGTGGAAGCCAATATATCGATGTGCCGCCTATCCTACTCGAATAAATACCTAACCTAAAGAGACTTGTTATAATAACACCCTGATGACTTCCTGTTCAATCTAGTGTATGTAACATACTCTAAATCCATTTTGTGAAAATTTCCGCCACACTCGAATGCACGTATATGTTAATAGCCCCAAGGCTCATTGTCTACGAACTGAATAAAAAGAGGTGGCGGGGGGCGCATCTTAAAAGAACGCCCACTGTGAAGGAACTAACTCGCAACCTGATGAAAATGGCATTCATTTGAGGAAAGTCTGCCGATAATAATTAATTTCATCATGCTGGTGGGAAACTGAGATAGCTCCATCGAAAGTGTGGTTCATTTCTTTCAGACAGAAAACGCAGTCTAGATCACCTGTATGTACGGCCTGTGCGCACATTGGAGAACTAATAGCGAAAAAAGTCAATAAAATATCAGCCTTGCTTCCTTAAATGGCTGTATAATTTGCAGTTCTGATGCTGCGGGTAGCCACATGCTGAATCCCGCATTTGTTCAAATTTAACAAGAGGGCATAACTGCATGCCAAAAATACTTAAGAAAAAGGCTGATATTCATTTCCACGCTCCCCCACGGGTAACTTGCGCACCAAACTGCAGCAATTTACGCAGCGCACCTAGGTGCGCGCAAGGTGTTTTTGTGGGTGGATAGTTGGGTTTTTATTTGCGAAGAACCTCGCTAATCTACAAAGAGGTGCACCCACGTAAGAAGCGCCGCAGTGACGTCATGCCTTTGCATGCATCGATGCTACTACTGTGGATGTATGTCGGTTTACGGAATCTGCAGTTAATACGCACATGAGGGCGCAGAAGCAAATGCAATATTATGGCCCATTTATGTTTCCGTTCGCGCCGAGCAAACGACTCTGAGTACATTCGCTTTGCTGGGCCTAATTAGAGCCAAAAGTAATGTGGGCAGGACGGAAGCATCCTCCCTTTGTGCTGGTTCTAATGCATGATTTGAGTAACTAGTGCCAATAAAGCTATGATACTAGAAGATGTGCAACGGCAGTAAATCGAGTACTTGATGTTTTGTTGCTAATCAAACGTCAAGCTGAATCGTTTACGTTAAAATACGTAGTGGAAAGTTAGCAGTATAGCCTTGGTCCAGAAGTTGGACTTTTAATCTTTTGCCGCTGACAGATATAGACATAAAGTCAATAAGGTATGCGCAAACATTTATTTAATTGGCGTCCCAAAGTAAACAAACTTCCTGTTGTGGGAAGAGGGTCGCAAAACGAATGACCAGTTGTCAGGCCGTTGCTGGTTTAGTCATCATTTTGAGGATGATTTCATATAATACTGTTGCGGGTTTGGTTGTCTTTATTCGACGAAAGATAAACCTGAACAAAAGCTGTGCCGGAAACATAAATATACGCACAAGCAGATGGCGCAGATAATTCACCGCTGGGGTCTAGCATACTTTCAAATATGCAAAGGAAAGTGAACAGTATAGTTTCAGTCCAAAAGTTTGATCAGTGTCTGGAATCACGTCAAAATAAGTGCTCAAGTTTCAGTAGCCATCCATGAGGGAGCCACTGGCAGGTGTGCATATATTTTTACCAAGGAATGTGTAAACACCGATCCGTTTGGCGTCGCAAAGCAAACAAATTTCGGGCTGTGGCTATGGGTCTCGAAACAAGTGATCACCTGCCAAGCCGATGCTGGCCATATCATAATAGCATAGGGAGAAACAGCGTTTCGGGAGTAACCTGAGACTGAACTCTTTTGGTCTTATTTGCCGTCATTGAAACCAAGCATGACCCTGGGCAACCACTGCGCAGTAAAAATGTACCTACCAACGCTCAGATAGCGCAGACTGTGCACCAGTGGAATCTATCAGATGGACCATCAGCGCTTCATTAAACCGATGTATATCAATATCTTGCAAGCTGCTTCGAACTTTCACTGTCGTCCGGGTATATATTCACTCCAGAATGTAGGTACACATATCCAAATCACTCCCCGAAGTAAACAACCTTTCATATTTCCTTTTTTATCACATTTTGTGGTGAAGGATCGCTTATATGCAGTTTTTTGCCCTGGAGTACAATTAAGGGACTTGCAGACAATGGAACTTCCTATATCAACATATATAGATGTAAACTATGCAAAGCTTATTTGCTTCTGGAAGCCATTAAGTCGATTTGCCAGAAATCCTGTCTGAATAAATACTCCATGTTAAGTGACATATAAATATAGGCACTGGGGAACTTCAGTTTGATCGGGTGGTCGTGGTCTATCTGCTACACCCAGTCTGTAGACCTTTCGCACGGCACTGCAGCACATACTTGTGTTTCGAGACCCAGAACTGAAGAAGCAGAAGTGGGGGCGTAGTGTCCCGCTAACGGCACCTTGGGCAACTGTGATTGGCATCACTATCGCTGACTCATCACGTCTTCGATGGCAAAACTTGCAGTTTCAGTGACTTCCTCTTACAGGCGCTCTTAGTCAATCTACTGCGAACACTGTCCAAATCTTACTCACTGCCGGGCCTTAGCCTCACGAGCTCCAACCAGTCAGGTGCACCATCTTCTGATCGGCTACATATACAACTCATGTTTTTGGCATCCTAGGGGCCCATACGCACAACTGGCTTCCGACTCGGCCTACTGGCCAGCGATTGTTCGCTCGTCTGACAGTCAGTTTTTTTCTGCTTTTCAAATTTTACTGTTCTTAAGCGTGTGAGGTCCCATGTATTCGCCTCTGTTAATTAACAGCCCTGAAGACCATGGTGGCAAGGTGCTGCTGTGTAACTTTTAACATCTGCAAAAGACGCATCCTTGATGAACGTCCTCTGCGAAGATATTTAATTGCAGCGGGCGGTAAATCTTAGTTCTCTGAGGAAGGTCTATCCTGAATTATTAATTTGGTCACACTGATGACACATCTTAGCTTTCTCAATCCTGGAGGGCATGGTCACCAAAAATACGTTTTTTTTTCAGTTTTTGGTAAGCCACTGTCTAGACATTCTCTATACAGAGAGAAATCCTTAATCATAAAACAGCAATGGTTTCCTCAATACGTGTGTGGTGAGCGCTATTGATGGCTGCGGGTGACCACCTACTGGATCAGACAGTTGTTGAGAATTAGCACGTGTGCATTCACCTATGTCTGTATGCCAAATATTTACTCAAAATTCAGCTTTTTTCCCCAGTCGAAAATTTGCCCTTGATATATGCTTAAGAACTCTAGCAACAAGCGTGTACGCTCGGTATGTGTGTTATTTGCAAAGCAATTGGCCTGTTTCTTGATTTCTCTAAAGGACGCAGTACAATCAGATGTGCATACGTAGAATACGTCGCAGTTATGACAGGCAGCCACATGCTGCTGCTGTTGAAATTACGTTTAGGGAAATCTGGAAAAACGTCCTTTCCAGGCGTAACAGGCTTGGGGAAGGGGCGGGGGCAACAAGCTGCAGCCGATAAGTGACTGCATTTTAGAATCAATTTTTCTGTTTCGAAAATATGATCCTGAGTCCATTTGCTCAGCCGGACTTTATTAGCTTCAACATGAAATGGGATAGGCTGGCAGCATTCCTCAGCTGAGTCCTGGTTCAGCTCTACTGGTTCAAGTGTAAGGTTTAGTTGCAGGTAAATTGAAAAAAACACTTTCCGGCCTAACACACTTCGGGACGGTGAAAGACCTGCAATTTAAAATTCCATTTGTGCGTCTTTGTGCACCATCAAATGAGTCTGAGTACATTTGCTGAGTACGCTTAAAGCCAACATGAACGTAGGCAGGAGGGCAGTATTCTTAATGTGCTTTCGGGCTGTGCCTAGCCGGTTACACTGCTTACAGTGGATCTAATAATGGAAATAGAAAAGGGCCTACTCATGTTATAAGCTAATTACGTTTTAAGAAGGCGAGGATGCAATCTTTGAAGCGAACATTTCATTCTTCTGAGCTTTCTTCTCCACACGAGAAGCCATTGTCAAAGAAAAAAAGAAAGCAGCAAACGCAGGCTGCCACGTCAAGGTCGCACTTCATCACTCCAGGGACGCACACAAGGGACACCCGATAATACGACGTGAGCATGGACGTGGTGTGGGCATGAAATGCCACATAAGTGTCACCACTCTCCCACCCCCATTTACGCGTATCCACTGTTTGCTGCTGTCTCATTTTCTCTGACGATGATTTCCCTTGTGAATTCGAAAGTTCAGAAGACTAAAATTACCCCTCCAGAGATCGCATTCTATTCTCCTTCAAAGCCAGAACCTGGGGTAGACATATATGCTTCTATTTGTATGGTAATTAATGTTGTTTTTTAAATTATTGTACTTCACAATATTTGCCGATAGTAAGCAATCACATTAAACAAACAGGTAAATTTTAATAAACAGCCTAAGCGGCACAAAAAGGAAACAGTGACTCCGGTAACAGATCAGGGAACACCTATCTTTCAGTGCATAGATTTACGATTGAAAGCGGCAAACCAACAAGTTTTTTGCGCAAACGTCCGGTAGGCGCACTAACTTTTATTAAGTTTTGATGTTATGCACTTCTTTAACACTGTAGTTAAATGTCAAATACGCTAGTCTAACTTTATCTTATTTGCAAGCCACTTCACCCGAACACAGGCAAATTCATCAAAAGGAAGTCTGCGCCTAAAACTGCCTCACAAACCTATGGGTTTGTGTTCCAACTAAACTCATTGAGATAAGTCGGGCAAGTGCATATTCAGATCCTCATGCTCCACGCAAAACGCTCGGCTCAAAAACCGCTTTCTTCTGATTTTATGGAACAATGAACTTCTACTTATTCCCGTTATTTCCCGCTTAATATGCAATATTAACCAAAGTTTTTCTTAAAATTGTTTCTGACAGCATTCTTATGCCTAGAAGACCGTAAACGATATCCAGCAGAACGCCTAATATTACTCCCATAATATTAAGTTTGTAAACCGTGTGCATCCATTTAACGCTAAAACGATGTATGCACACTATAAAAGATTGGGCTTTCTGTGAAAAATGTCTACCTAACGTATTCGATAAGTGTGTTCTTATAAACCAGGACTAACCAAATGGGCCTCAACATGTGACTTACTTTTAATCAGAAGTGGGCTTATCCTTTTATACTTCTTGGTGGTCACATCAAAGGTATTTGCTCCACGTGCCAACCAAAGCACGAACGAATTCAAACAAAGGGTGAGCAGAATAGCCAGCACGAGCAGATCACTGAGAAGTATTGCAAGGATGACAAATATCTCGTAGATATTGGGTCCAATGTTGGACCAGTTTGCTTGCATATCCGTGTAAAGATTTGTTTGATTTTTTCCATCAAACAGTTTGACATCTTTTGACATTTTGCACTTGGCTTTGACACTCTGCAGCTTGTCCGACACGTTTGTGAGCGAGCGAGCGATTTAAACCACTGCTTCAGCGCTATTATTGATCGCTCAAGGGTGCACCTTACAAGGGTACTGCGCTTAATAGCAGCCATTGAAGCAGTATCGGGAGAATCATTTAACAAGTAAACAGACTCTATGGTAAAGAGAAAAAAAGATTTTAATCGACGTCACTGTAAATTATGCAAACAACTGATCCCTACACCTACACGTACATGTAATAGTAAGTCCTCTTTGCCTAGGTGATTAGAGTTGTGGTAATGTCTCTGGTGACTTAATCGTTGCGTCTTGACGTTAATTGCTAAACGTTCCTCGACCGCTAAGGGAACTCACCTGACCTGCTCTGGCTCAAATCATATTTCGCGGCCCTGACAACAGCCTTAGCAGCTAATAATCTAGGCAGATGTTTGTGTGTCCTTTCACCTCCTAAACACGCCACGTGGTAGATGCGCTGGACCAACACGGTGACCAGACCAGGGTACGACAGGCGTTACTCTGGTTGGTATTATTCTGTTCAGCGGCTCAAAACAAATGCCGAACATGGGAAGGTATGTGATAGCAGGCACAAGGGCGACCGCGCCAGCCACCCGCGCTATCTCCCACATCTTGACTTTCTCACTTTTTCTTGACAACGGGCTAAGGTGAGAGGCAGCCAGATAGAAGGAGTGTGTGCTCCATAAGCCTACTGTCATTGCTCCTTTACCTTCATTTCACCTGAGGAAGTCACTCCGTCTGCTTCAGGTTGCCGGCTTGCTTCACCTCAGTCAAGCATGCAGAGTTTGCCATCGTCCAGCACGACAGACAAACTACCATGTTGTTTGACCATAATTTTTATGAAGCCTACCATGTGCTCAAGAACAGGTAGAGACAAATACGAGATTATAGTGAAATCGAAGTGCAACTGTCTTCCTCATTCTTATCCTCCTCCGCTTAATTTGGTGACAAGACTGACGTCGAGGGAGACTGCAGTAACCATTTCCGGCTTATTAGCCATTGCCAGTAATTGAAACCGTTATTTCCAGCTGGAAAAGTTTGAAATTGCCCGTGTCCCTTTCCTCTCTCGAAGGCTGGAACACCTTTCATGTCTACCCTTGTCACTCGATTGCGTCCGACTGATTACTGCCCCCTGGTCCCCTTGTTTGGCTCCCTGGCTTGTTATCTACTTTCTCCTCCATATTGTCGGCTCTCCACAGACGCCAGAGACAATGCTTTGACTTCTGGAGATGAAATTCCGTTAAAAGAATCAGTGATGGAGAACCAGCTGTCCACCCACGCCCCCAGCCCCCGTTTCCCCCCTCCCTCCTTCTTCATCTAGTTGCCGCGGCTAACTGAGAACAACTCGTCCAGCCACCCCTGCCGCTGACAATTTCGTATTGCCTCGATTCACGCACCCTTCCCTTTCCCGCTGGTTTTTAAGACCAACTATGATGTCACTTTAATTGCCTCCTAAAATCATATAACATCAGAGTCACGCCCCCTCTTCACCGAACACACACACGGTTTCCTTAGACTAGTTTTGCCCTGCGTGGCGTTCTTGTTGAAGGTGTGTTGTTCCTTTGCGTAGGATTGGGCAATTTGGCCGACTCCTATCACTCTTGACTTTGTCAATCCACTGGTGGCGTTTGCACATTGTCTATCCTTTGCTTACTAGTTTAAGACTGCTTTGTTAGTTATATTTATTATTGAGTTTGACGTACGCGTGACTGCTGGATGCAGAATCAGAAAAATCAAGGAGGATGAATCACCAACCATGATTTTTACACCACTCCAGGATCGAATTCACGATCGTTCCTAGCAGATTTTAACGCCCTTACTATTCAATCATGGTCATTCCCGTCTCCCTTGTTCTTGCCGGCAAAAGTATGTGCCGAATACTTCTAGCGGCTAAAGACCCGGAAAATGGGACTACAAGGAGAGCCTGACAGGTAAGTTCAGTAAGCAGTGGCTTGGCGTTCATCAGCGGGTGTCAATATCTCAGTGGTTGGCGTGTTAGACTTAGCTGAAAAAGGTGGTGAGTGGAGGTTTGGGATGGTACACCACTTGTTGTTGGCTATGACTGGGTGACGATTAGTAAGCCAGAAAAAGCCATTCCAGGCTCTCTTGTCTTTGCATGTAATGCGATAAATGTTAGCTTAACTCGGACCGCATGGTTGTAAGGCAACAATATCACGAGTAGGTCTCAATGTTACAAGATAGAAAGGCAAGTAAGATGCAGAACAAACTTTTTTAAGGATTTCGCTAAAAGCTAACACGTATTAAATATTGAAAAAAAACACATTCAAACATTTTGACGGAATATATCATGAAAGTGACGATATTTAAGGAGGCCTCCATCATGCATATCTAAGGGGAAAAGAACTCCAATATTGATAAGGGAGGTAGCGCACTCCGTGTGTAGTATGGTAACAACATTCTGATAAATTATTTGGTTTTTTTTCTGATTTTTGAGAAAAGAATGTGATAAAGCAGCGCGGGAGTAGACAACCCACTTTTTATTTATCTCACGAACAGATTATGGATTGTATGGCATGAACTAAATATTTGCAAAGAAAAGAATACTAGGAATTACATGACCTTTTTCTGCAATTTGTGTATAGTTACTCGGTGGTTTGGGAGTGCACATAGTGCCCGGACCCATACCCATTAGCCCCTTAACTTATTCAATACGATGACCTCTGATGACGATTTTGTGTCCAGATCACATACTGCTAGCCATTACGGTGGCTGCCAAAGTCCGTGCAATAAGGCCAGTGTAGAGCGGGACAGGTTTGTAAAGGTAGCGGTCGGGGAATGTTCATCAACGAGTCTCAATATCTCCCGACCTAAACCAAGCTTGAAGCTCAGTGGTTGGAGTGCTGGACCTAGATCGAAAGGGCGGCTAGTTGGCATATGGACAAGTACACCACCTGTGGTTGGGTGTGACTGAATGGCTACGGCTTATAAACTGAGAGAGGCCATTCAAGGCTCCTTATTGTTTGTCAGCAATACAGTGGATCATATCTTATCTCGATCACCTTTGCTTTTTGGACAAAATTCGCTCTCGTATTCTTTTGGATAAATGCCAGCTCATTCGACCGATATAACCTGCATCACAGGAACAAGTTAATGAGTAAATGTACTTAGATGGTTATTGTAGGCTTTATAAAGTATTATAAAGTAGTGCATTAAATGTCTCCTAGGATTCACATAAATGTTTATGAAATGTTGGCACAGTTGGAGACTGAGCATGAGGCAAACGCCTATATTCCTTAGTCCCATATCCTGCTCGACATGACGGGCCAATATTGCTGTTTAACTCGTATACGATTGCCGTAAATAGACAGTAGCAATTGGTACTTATGTAGCCATTCATCACACCGCTTTTGCAATCGATACCAGTTTTCTTCTAAGTCCTACGCACTGCTCGCCTATAGTTTGATTGAACTGCATAATTACAGATACAAGTGATACAATGGTCATTAATTTCTAACGGGTGAGACAGTCCAGACAGTCTTGCATACACATTTAAGATATAGAATGTGATTTATATCGCCGTTACCTGCGGAACTCCACTGTGAACCGTTTTCCAACTGTCCGATATGGTTTCACACTACAAAAACATACTGATGCCTACCTGCCAAGAAGACTGTTAGCGACCACTTTAAATAAATTGCCGGTCACACACATGGTGCAGTTTTTTGATATCAGCCCCTGATGCAAAACCTTATCGAAGATTTTGCTACACTCTGTGTTATATTTACGACCAACAAATCCAGTTGTTGTGCATCCGTCCTGTCTTCCATGGATGTTAGAATGTTAGAGAGGTAGGATCGTCCACTCCTAAATCAGTACCCCTCCTCAGTTTGCCTGGTCAGTAATATCTTAATTATTTTGTCCATTAGTCTGTTACAATTCCCATTGAAATACCCTAGTCCAAAACTATCTGACAAGAATCAAACACCGACCTTTTTATGTATGTGAGAGGTATGTTGGCTGGCATCCAGTCGGTAGGCTAAGTCTCCTCGTCCAGGCAACTTTCACAGATCTTGAAAAGTGAGGAGGTCAGGTGGTCTGCGATTTCGTTCAGAAATTTTACTAATTTGGCTTTTGAAACAGACGGTTTAGCAGGCAGTAGCCCTTCCAAATACATTAAAATATGTTTTGCAGAAATCGTACAAGAAAAAAGTAGCTTTTGTCAAGCATTAAATTACGCCTTCTTTGCGTTTTACACTCCAGGGTATATTTGAACTTTCAACATGAGTTTGCAACCAATACTTTTCAGAGTCCCTGCTCTTAAGCTATTTGGTGAAGTTCTCTCTCCTCGATTATCGGGAGGGTAACGTTAGTTAGTTTCCTGTTGGTAGGTATCGCACTTTAGAGCGTCCAGGTGATAGAAGATGTCGCCTGAGGTGCGAATTCTTTCGAAAGGACCAAATGAGTAAGTGGACTGTAGCTGCCTCACAGTGTTCTCCTTAGTTTTTCCCTTGTTAGCAACAATATAGCGCTGTGCTACCAAGATATCGAAAACGAATTATGAATTTAGCTAACTAACGTCGTCGTACGGAGCAATGCAGCACAGACAGTTGGTAAAATGCATACGTTCAAGCGCATCAGCACTGCAAATATGCCACATTGGCCAATCAGAGAGTAACTATTTTGCAAAAGGCGAGTCGCCAAAGCAAGACATTTGCCCACACACATACACACTCGTCTATCGGACCTAGAAATCGTTGACTTTTTCGTAAACACCGTTGACAGCAATTCAGATAAGCGAGCGCTGCATTTCCTCAGTGCCTCCCAGTCCACGTTTCTCAGCCTTCGGCTTGATATGCAGTCTTATTTTTTCATTTTAAAGTGTTTCATGTCAACAAAGGAGATTTGGCAGTGGAAGACTGGTTGCATCAAGCCCTGCGCTGAGCGGGAAAAAATGGACAAATAAACCTTTCTGTTACTCATGTCTCTGATTACGAATCCGCGACGGATATCGAAATGTCAGGTGAATAAAAAAATTGTCCCAGCGATCGAGTCTTCTTCTTCTACTTCTTCTGAACATGCTTCTCTCGTTGTGATTTTGGGAGGCAGATTGCGGTTTTTGTTGATCGTCAGACGTGTCTATAAAGAGATGGTCTCCCAAAAATATGATCATGCCATTCGGGCGGCATGAAAAATGTCGACCTCTACCATTTTCTTTATCCTTGCAAAAATTTTCACCTGAAAAAGACATCATGAAAATGAATGTTTTTCCAATTTGACTTTTCAAATTTAAACGTGGGATTATTTTAAGATGTTCTTTGTAAGAGAGGAGCAATCTGCTCCCTAATCAACTAATATTGCTACATGCTATAACTGTGTCAGTATCTGAGTAATAAGCAACAAGCATAGCATGGTTATATGAGCTTTCCAACTATCTCATCTTCACGTGGTGATTCTTAAGGCCACTTGGGATTTCCTGTGAGCTTGTCGGCTCTTTGTAGGGGTTTGGAGTTCAACAGTTACAGGCATATTACACCGGACTACACGACAGGTTCGGGGTTCTTAGGAGCAATATCAATTATTCGTCGTCTATGTGAGATGTGGACATGTCGCGCTAGAAGTTCTGGGGACAAAGGTTACATCGAACGGAGATGGGGTTGGGGGGATTAGGGGGACGTCAATCCTACTTCGATAGATTCTGCAGGTATGAGGGGAAGTGTGATTCACACTACGCCAGCTTGCGCACATGGTCCACTAACTTGCGCCAAGCATGAAACAACAGCAATCTATCCGTGCTCGGCCAAAAAGAACTTCACTGATTTGGCATCCCCACGGACACATGGCTCAGGATTTAAACACCCAGCACGACCAGTCAAAACAGGATTCACGTCATCTTAATCCCCCGCACACCACCCCCCTGTTCGATGTAATATCTGCCCAATAACCTCTAGGGCGATATTTCCAGCCCACAGTTTTCATTTAGTCTGACAAGTAACAACTGCCACCTGTCGGAAAATTCAAAAGTACAACTCGATTTTTTTAAGTTCCGCAAATATTCCCATGTTTAATATTAGAAGTCAGTTTTTTTGGCAACAAATTGTTTTCAGCAACTCTTCATCAGACCAAACTTTTGCAAGAGAAATTTACGCTGTACATAACTACAAAAAGTTTGAATGGGTAGAAAAATCAATAACTATCTAACGCGGGCGCTGATTGGCCAACGCGGACAATGTCACATTGCTCATGTAGGCCATTTCAGCGTGTTGGTTGAGGGATTGTCGCTTGTTGGGAGGGGTGAAATCCTATCGTCACTTGCTGTCGGTTTATGCCATGGAAGTGACAGAGCTTGTGTCAGAGTCTTCTGACAACACAGCACTTGATTTGCTAGCCTTATAGCTACTGCTT
>JAYGXS010000006.1:2799246-2812675 GCA_036362985.1 Ligula intestinalis
ATTGAATGGAACAACCTGACAGTTGAGGCGGCGTCAACTTCCTTTAGTTCCAAATTAATGGATCTCACGCTTGACCTGCCTCTAGTTCAGAACGTTAAGGGCATAACCAGATTTCGAGAAAACCAGCGGGCTACCTGTTTGGATCTCATTTTTACGAAGGATTCGTCCTACATAGATGAAGTTCATTCAAGTGCTCCGCTCGGTAAGAGTGATCATATGCCGCTAATGTGGGATTACTCACTCCATACTCAATGGCTGAGGAAAACGGAGGACCAGCCAAACATATGGAAGGCAGATTTCAATTCAATGAAGAATGCACTATCGACCGTGAATTGGGACTGCCTACTCAAGGGGGATCCGGAGGAGGATTGGAGATCACTCAAGAGGGTTGCATTAGATCTGCTTAAGTGCTTTTGTCCGGTCAAGTTACACAAGACGACTAGTCGTCCTGCCTGGTTGACGAGAGACCTTAACAGGCAACTGAAGAAGAAGAATAGGAAATGGAAGTTATTCAGGAAAACTGGGTCGCCAGTACACCTCGAGCAATTCCGACGCCAAAGAAATGCAGTAAAAAAATCAATTCGCCAGGCCAGGAAAAACTATGAATCAAGAATCCTCCAACAGGCCGAAGAAAAGCCCAAAATTTTATTCCGCTATATTAACAGTAGATTAAAAAACAAGGATCCTGTCGCAGTACTTAAGAATGATGATGGCGGAGAAGTCGTTGAGAATGACGAGAAAGCCGAGTACTGTAGCCGGTTCTTTGCCTCGGTATTCACTAGGGAAACCGAGCTTCAATTTGATAATGCCAACAGTGCTGTTGCAAAAGCCGGTCCGGCACTTCATTCTCTACTATTTCCAGCACCTGTAGTTGAGAGGGAGCTGCAGAGCCTCAAAGAAGCAAAGTCATCCGGTCCAGACAATATACCAGCCAAGTTCTTGAAAGAATTGGCAAGCGAACTCTCAGAGCCCCTAGCACATATCTTTCGTTCTTCATTTGAACTAGGAAAACTGCCATCTGAATGGAAAATGGCAAGTATTTACCCGATATACAAGGGCGGAGCCCGAACGAAGGTTAACAATTACCGGCCCGTCAGCCTTACTTGCATTTGCTGTAAGGTGATGGAAACGATGATTAAGAAGACGACAATGGAGTTCTTGGAGGAGAACAATCTACTGTCAAGGCTCCAACATGGCTTCAGAAAGAACCATTCTTGCCTTTCCAGCCTTCTACTCTCCACTGAGCATTGGACTCGCGCACTAGATGAAGATGGTAAGGTTGACGTCATCTATACGGACTTCAAGAAGGCATTCGACAGCGTCCCACATAAGCGTCTAATGTATAAATTGTCAGAAATTGGCATAAGAGGAAACCTGCTGGCATGGATCACAGATTTTCTCACAGGGCGATCGCAAACTGTGTGCATCGGTGACTCAAAGTCAAGCCCTACATATGTTCTGAGTGGCGTCCCCCAAGGCTCTGTCTTAGGGCCACTGCTCTTCCTTATCTATATCAACGACTGTGTCAACGACCTGGGTTGCAGTGCTACCATGTTTGCCGACGACGTCAAACTCTGGAGAGCCATCAGGTCTGACGCCGATAGGAAAGCGCTTCAAGAGAGTCTTAATCGACTTAGCTGCTGGTCTGCTCGTTGGCTTTTAAACTTCAACATTAGTAAGTGTGTGGTTTTAAGACTCCGTACTAGAAGGACTGATGAGGAGAACAATTCCTTCCAATACCTCCTCGATGGGCACCCGCTTTCAAATGTGAACGAACAAAAGGATCTCGGTGTTCTGATAAATTCCTCACTCAAACCATCTACTCAGTGTGTAAAGGCAGCTAAACGCGCGACACAGGTGCTGTTTGCGATAAGGCGGGGATTCGTAAACATTGACAAGGAGCTCTTCAGGAAAACATACGGAGCGTTTGTTCGGTCCCACTTGGAGTATGCTGTCCAGGCCTGGCGTCCGTGGTTCAAGAAGGATTATCTGCACCTGGAACGAGTGCAGGCGAGGGCTACGAAGATGGTCAAGAATCTTGGTCATCTGCCTTATGAAGACAGACTGACCGAACTTGATCTTTTCCCTCTCAATTATAGGCAACTCCGCGGGGACCTCATACAAACCTACCGAATTGTTAGAGGCCGAGACTGCGCCCTAGAATTTGATGATTTCTTCGAATTGGCTCGGACTGACCATCTGCGAGGTCATCCTTTTAAACTACAGAGGAAACCGGCCCGTATCGACGTTCGACGAAACGCCTTCTCTCAGAGGGTCATTGGAGCGTGGAACGGACTCCCGGAAGATGTGGTCCTCTCAGATACTGTTGACATTTTTAAACACAAACTTGATTCTCATTTGCTGAGAAACTGCGGCAGATATAATGAACAAAGTGTCAGTAGCAGCACCTTGCAACTGGCTCACACTTATCGCTGATGTTAAGCCTACATTTGTACATTTGTATTATGTACTATTGTTACGGTGGACCTATTATGCGATTTTGGTTATGAATAGGGAGCTCAAGGGCGAAAGCCTTCTTCCCTTAATAAAGTGACTTAAAGTGACTTAAACTGGTGAATAAGCAAAATTTTCACATATGTTATCGCGAAGGTAATGTAAGGAAGGATTTATTGAATGAAAGTCATGTAGATTATACTTTTCTGTCAACTATATCTACCGCTAATGCGTTATTTCGAAAAGGAACAAACAGAAGAATAGTAACCTTGTCTAACTGTACAGTTTTAATTACTTTTGCAAATGTGTGGCCTGCTGATGATTTGCTGAAAAACTGTGTTTGCCGACTTGACATCTCAAATCGACCATGGGAATATTTGCAGAACTAAGACCATCCTAAGATCCCTCGGTGTTAAAGGAACTCAACGGGTCCCTCAAGTTTGACACCAGGCTTGCTTAGGCAAATGTGACAGCCAAATTTCTCTCAAGATGTACGGACCAGGGTGAATATCCGAGACAGTACTGGAAACCATTACGAAGAAATCATATCACCATTTCGTCGACCAGAATAAGACGGCATGCGGAAAGCTACCTTGAATCCTGGAACTCTAAAGGAACCTTAGTCAGAGAGCAGCGGTCCTCGACCGTCTTAAAACTCTCGAGAGAGTGGCGTATAAAGATCATGTACAAACCATGAGAAACAAAGGAATTGAAGCCAAATGGTCCAAACTCCTTCGAAATGTCCAACCAAAAAAAGTGCCGACAACCCTCGCAAACAATCTGGAGCAGTGCGTGCATAACTATTCTCCAATACCTCCTGACAAAACTCTCTTTGAGGTACTATCTCTAGGCCCTACGTTCTGCATTCCACGAAAAAGACCGAAACAAGTAGAGGTGGAAACAAAATTTTAGAGCCTCGTTAGCCAAACTGCTGATCTTAAATCTACCGAGCCTAAAGAAGTTGACTATCTCAAGTCGACACTGGTAAACTGCTGCCACCAGTGCTTTAAAAGGCTCCAACAAACAGAGGTCCTTTATTACAGGCTCATCTTGATAGCCTTACAGAATTCCAAAGAAATAAAAACATCGTGCTGACCAGACCAAACAAAGGGTCCACGACAGTACTGATGAATTAGATTGACTATTTCTCAAAGCTAGAAGCTATCCTAGCAGATCGTACAATATTCTCAAAATCCGAGAAGGACAAAGATCGGACAGAGGCCGTTAAGGGTCAGTTAACTACAATCCTTAAATACCTCCACAAAAAAAGGTATTTTGTCTGAAAAAGAGATTGAAAGGCTGAGATTTGTAGGTACGACGATACCCACAATGTATGACCTCCCAAAAATTCACAAACCAGGGCTTCTCTTGCAACCTTTCCTGCATATGAGAAACTCCCCTTACCATACCATCGCGAAATGGCTAGTAGAAAAGCTGAAGCCTTTGAGAGTTACCTATATCCTCGAAGCCTTAAATTCACGTTTGAGTTTGCTGAAGCTATAAACAATATGAACGTTGGCAAAAGCAAGATGCTCTCATTTGATGTCCCATCACTATTTACCAAGGTTGCCGTGGCAGGAACCATAAACTACCTTTGCGACATTATTCAGGACACGAACTACGAGATAGGTATGCCCGCGAAAACCCTTCAAGACTTGCTTACGCGATGCACACAGAACTTCCAATTTCTCTGCAATGGTCAGTTTTACAGACAGATAGATGGTGTGATGATGGGCTTATCACTTGGCCCGTTTCTTGCAAATATCTTTAGGGGCAAGATTGGGAAAACTAGTCTTAGGGACATCATCAATGACCTGGCGTTTTACGTTCGATATGCAGATGATATCTTTTGTTTGACAGACTATACGGCTAAAACTGACGCCTTGGTCGCAAAGTTTAACAGCGCGCACCCATCGCTCAAATTATCTGCTGAGACTGAGGTGGACGACGAAATCGCCTTCCTTGATGTCCTTCTGCGAAGGCAAGAGGGTTGATCTATCCTATGTAGGAAATATCGAAAGAAAACCTACACGGAACAATGCACCAATTTTCACAGTTTTGTTCCCCTAAATATAAAACGGAATCTGGTCCAGGGATTAGCAGCTAGAGTACGACAGATTTGTTGTCCTGAAACTTTTGAAGCAGAACTCCGACAGCTGCAACATACATTAATTGACTATGGAAACCTAGAAATGTTCGTCCTTGGAAATAGTTGCGAGCGCGCCAAAAAGCCTGCCACCTTAACCACAGAAAAGAAGGACGTGTTCATAAGACTGCCTTCTTTAGGCGATACAACAAGCCAGCTGGTCAGACGACGCTTGAGGACTCCAATCGCAAGCGATTTCCCGGCGGCGAACTTATGGGTGCTATTCACGAACTCTACCCTCCTACGAATGAGAGGTAAAGACTGACTCCCATTGAAGGCCACATCACTGTGCATTTACTTTTTCACTTGCTCCTGTGGAGCGAAAGACATCGGCCGAACAACGAGGCCCCTGGAAAAGAGAGAAAATAAGCACATTCCGGTCTGGTTAAGTAAAGGTAAATTTAGATCGATCTCAAGTTCTTTTTCTCGCTAATCTTGCAAATACGAATCATCGAGTCGATACTAACGAAGCCTTTCAGGTTGTTTACCGGACACCAGCTAACTTTTCGAAGGGACTACGCCAACGGGTGCTTGCAACAGCTGAAGCAGTGGCCATACGGCTAGCCACACCAGCGCTGTATTGTCAGAAGACGCTGACAGAATCCCTGGCAGTTCCGTGGCCGATCCCGACGTCAGGGGAAGATTGCATTCTACCCTTACGCCCTAATGACAGTCGATTGCTTCGTGCCAATTGCAGCAATTATTCCTCCGTGTTCCTAACCTCTGATCAATGCCCACAACCTAATCAAATCCCCCCCCCCCCCCCTCTCCCCCAACACATGAACCTTGTCACGCCAACCCCACCATGCGGGCGACGCGTAAACGAGGAATTGTAATCAGACTATTATTATAAACCCTGTCTAATTGTACAGTTTTAATTACCTTTGCAAATGTGTGCAATGAAATATGGAGTCCCATTCACGACTAATTTTTTTGGTTTTTGTGGTTATCATTCTGTGATATGATTGGTTAAGTGTTTGGTTTCTGATTAGTTTGGTAACTTATTTAGTTTTCGGTTTATGATTGGCAGATTAGGTATCAAGTTTTCGGTTTGCGCACTATTCGAACATTTGCACGTGAGTAGTGATAGCGTCCACAGCTGCTGATGCACCGATCCTATCTGCTGATACAGTATTTCGGGAGATTCTCTGCAGCCGACACTTCCAGTCATTTAAAGAGCTTGAAGAAGCTATTAAGTAGTTTAGCAAAGTAAGGAAAAGCAATGGGAGACTATTTTTAGACAACCGGTTTTTATTTCAAGACGGGCTCTACCCACAAATATCCTGTGGGATCAATGTACACCGACACGTTCGTCTATGCCAACCGGAAATACGCATGCTTCCTGTCCTGATGGGTGCGCTGCTTATTTCAGCATTAATCACAGAACGAAAAAGGGCATCGCCGTGACGTCCTTTAAGCTGGAACACAATCACCAGTCCGTGCCGTCTGAAAACATGGATACTGCAAGCATTTCGAAAGGCCGTCAATTACAGGACTTTCGGACGCTAAGTCCGTCATCCCCCAAAAGTAAATTTTGTGCCCTTTCGTTATTTTTCAACATAAGTCCGTGACCAACACATGGTAATGCGTACTAAATTGAAGAGGTTCTTGCAGAGGGGCATTTTTGACAGTTTTGCTGACCTACATTCAAAAGTATTGGAATTTGAGAAGGTAAGTTGAAGTACGCTGGCGTTTTTCAAATTTTCAGGCCACACATTGCAGTTTTCGCATAGCACACAGTAGTAGGCTGTCAGAAGATCATCCTGCTTTTAGCAAAATCAAGTACCGGCATCTTTATTTCCAGTGTGTACACGCCGGCCGCCCCGTAACTGTATTTACTTTGATAATAGCGCCTAAGGTCAATAAACTTTGGCTGCAAGGCCAGATTCACAGCCCTGGAATGCAATGGCGCACTTGTTCTGAAGTCTCTTTACCTAACGTTCAACCACATCTCTAACCAGATGTTGGAGTCAGCCCACCCAAAATATCGTCGGTTTGAGGGTGAGGTGGGGCATAAGGTGGTCAGGATGATAAGAGGCATGGGGCCCTCTGCAGGTCGTTTAAAAGTTTTTGTGGAAAGTAAGGATTGAATATAGCAGACTATTTTTTAGAATCAGTTGATATAAACTACACCACGAAAGACATAGCAAACATGCGACGCCGCATTTTGCAAACGGATTCCTCTGGGACGGGGATGGCAGAAGCCCTACATAAGTTGGGTGGTGAGAGCTTATCAGATTTTATCTATGGCGCCGAAGGGCTGGAGGCATTGCGTTTCACCACACTTGCCCTGAAAACCATGTTTGCAAGGTATGCGAAGGTGGTGCAAATGTATGGCACCTACAGGACTAATCGCTTTGGGTTTGCATTGTACCACATTGTGGTAACCGGTAAGCACGGTCGTGCGCGTTCCGTGTTCTACGCTTACGTAAGAAGGGAAACCAATGAATCCATGCTGTGGGTTTTTGGAAAATTTAGGAAAATTATGGGCTCAGCTACCAAGGAAATACGAACGGTTTTACTTCGTACTACGGACCTGACTTCACCAATCTACTCATTGACAGACGCCAAGAACACCACATTTCGCTTAGCACAGTCAATACCGCCAGTGAACACTGCCAAACCCACTTCACCATGTCTACTCACTGACACATATTGTTCTTGCCATAGGTACGTCGGCACCCATGACACCGCCATTTCGTACTACGGACCAGACTTCACAGAGTCTACTCATTGACAGACGCCAAGAACACCACTTTTCGCTTAGTACAGTCAATATCGTCAGTAACCACTGCCGAGCCCACTTCACCATCTCTACTCACCGACACATGTTGTTCTATTTACATTCGTTTAGATTTTAAAAACATTTGTTTTCCTGCATATTTTCTTGTTTACGTTTTGGTTCTTTTGGTTGCACAAAAAACGCAAACTTCAACAAAACAGTCGCGTGTTGTACGATTAGGGCATCTCGTTTTATTATAATTTTTACCTTTCTGTTACCCGTGTTTCTGACTCTTAAGTATTAGTATCGTTTGCTAAAATTTTACTGAAGGTTTTTGACAGTCAACTCTCGCTTCTTGATTTTTTTCTTATTAAGTACGTCCTGAAATATATTATAAGGTATACCTTATAAATTTGTATAAAACCGTGTTCTAAATGCATTCAATGATCGCTTATGCTGAAATGAAGTGCGTGTCTACCTCGTTCCTATAAACTTTTGGCCAGTTCGCTTGTTCTAATCACACAGTTTGCGTTGATTGGACTAGTTGCAGCTTTTTCATTATTTACAGGTACTGCTACCCTAGTAGCAATCTACGTACATAGATTGCTAATAGGGTAGCAGTACCCTCCATAGACTCTATGGAGGGTCTAAGGAATTTCTATGCATAGAGCTTCTAATATCTAGTCGAGATCTATTTTGAACCCCTTTATAGATATCTATCTTATATCTATTTATAGAGATATATAGCGATCGGCCATAAAGGCGGCTTTCGCTTTGCAGTGGAACCCCTTTCGTGGCAGAACGACCCATTTATTACGTTTATACCCCCTTTATTTGTAATAATCATCAATTGGAAGACGTTTAGTAATATTATTAGAAAATTTTATTCAAATATTATAAAAATAAAATGTACATGGACTCTTGGCCTCAGTTTTGATTTCTTTATATTACTGTCCTGGTTGGTCTTCGACTTCCCTCGAAGGGCCAGCCATTATTTCTAGAAGTTATGTGAACGTTCGTTCACATAACGTTAAGTATACCTAGGATTTTGCCTTCAACATTTTTTAACGCTTTTTATATGTTTTGTGGGCCTCAAGCAAACAGGTTTAATTTGAGCGCATATAACAGGGCGAAAATGCTGTTCGCCATACGCTGTCTATATTGAACGAATTTGTTTGATCTTGGATAGCTTTTGCTTTAACCTTCAATAAAACGACCAAAATATTTCTCTTTAGAAAAATGCATGTCAAATCGGTAGTTTCTCTTCTATCTGTGCTGTTTGTCCTCGTCCAATTCGTGGCACCTGACTGTGTTATGCGCGGAGCGTGCGATACTAAGCAGCAACTCATGTGCCAGACCAGTACTCAGCCAGTAAAAACGAACCCAGCCATCAAAGCTCACTGCCCAAATGTTGAGGACACCAGTTGCTGCAGCCTTGATCAGATTGAGCTGGTTACCAGTGGTCTAAACCGTGCAGAATATTGGCTGGGCAAGTAAGTAAAATGTTTCTTACACATGTGTATTAGTATTATTTTTAGACTGTCACTTGCCCACAATACTTGCATGAGCTTAACATCGTATGTGTTAACGCAGTGTCCCTTGAGATCTTGCATTAAACCATCGGTATTTTGTGATAACGGTAAACGTAGTTTGGGTCATTTAATGCACGCGCATTAAGAGTAGATATCCATGTTCTCTGAACGCAAGTAATTTGCTAACTGAGGTAGAAATAAAGAGTTTAACGTTTACGCCGAACGTTTCTAAAAAACAAGCTTCGTTATAACTTTTACTACCTATGCCTCATGCGGTCAGTCTCATTTTTTCATCATCTTCTCACACTGTCTAGGTGCAGTCAAGCTCGTTTGTATGTTTTACGCACGTAAGTCTTCAAATACTTGAGACTACATCGAGAAACTTGAAAAACATCAAATTACACCACTAGTGCTAGTTAAGACTAAAAATTTATGAATGGCAGGTTTGTCAATTCCCTAGTGTCTTTTGTTAGAGCATTTTGGCAGACTGTTGCTCAATCAGGTTTTCGCCAGTGCTTACAGTTTTTATTCATTTTTCCGACTGAATTACGTAACACGCCTAGTGCTCATTACGTTCGTGCAGATATGCATAGTCTATAGCTACATGTATAAGGCATGCAACAATTTAACAATATTTTTAAATGAAAATGGGGGGCTGTGTCGTTTGCTTATTTGTTTACCGTACAATTGGGGATCCTACGTTTGATAGATTATCGTAACTGCCGTTAAGTATCCTCTTGAGTACTATTTCTCGGAAGTAACTTAACGAATTCTTCAGATGAGTGTAATGGTTACGAACCGTTGCTAGGACTTCCTACGTTTTAGTCTTTAGTTTCTTAAGAATAAAAAGTTCTAAGCTGAACAATATGGTGGAATTTAAAATACTAGACCCATCACCAACAGTAACTTGTTAATGCATGTGTGCTTGTATGGCCTATTTGTCACCCTGGCAACCAATTCTGTCTATCTGCCCTGAGTACAGAATACTTTAATACTTTCCTGATTTGATACTTTTTGCCGTACTTTCGTTCAGCCGAGTGCTTTATTCATTTTCAGGGATACACAGTGCTTCCAGAAGATGCGAGATATGTTCTGCGATTTCCATTGCAACACTTATCAGAGCCGGATTGTCGAGGTACTTCACACTGGCCAGGTCAGAACCATAACAGGTATTCGTGTACAGATTGAGTCTGACTTTGCGAACGCAATGTTTAAGAACTGTTCTGTAAGTCTTAAGTAATTGCTAATGTTTATCCTTTCTTTATGCCATTTACTTGCGTTAGAATATTACGATAATGGTAAAATTACATACACATAGTTATTTGAGTTGTTCGGAACTTATTTCTCTATGTCCACAATTGTGTTTTATTTTCACCTGAATACTTCCGGTCTCAAGACCTACCTATCGAAACTGGTTAAAATGGTCGATCTTAAGCTTTATTTACTAGACTGAGTCTAACATCGAAAGCAAATAGTGTTCCTCCAAAGAGTGAGCCGCACCTTAGGAGCTGTAGTCGTTCTTCTTCACTTCTCTGTGCTCAACCGGAGTTATCTTTCAGCTTTCCTGACCTATTGGCTTTGCCCCGAACTGCACCAGATCCAGTAAACCACTCTAGTTGTTTCCGACCGCCTTAGCGGGTTTTACGAGTTTGGCTCCTAGCAGTTGCTTCCGGACTGTGTCCAACTGCAAATTCGAGTGGTGTTAGAAGGCCGTTGACGGCTTCCAAAATGTTCTTGTCGCAAAAGGGTGCATACTTAAGTTTGGAGCCATTAAATTTGGTCTACCTCTTGTGTTATTTTAGTTTACACCTTTGAACAGTTTTCCATGGTTATCCATTTGTTCTGAGCCCCCGCCATGGATATTGTACTTCAGCGGCTTTTTCTTCTTCCGGCTCATGACACTGCATCTCAACGCATCTTATTGCCAATACAAGTGAACATGCCAGTCCCAGGAAGTAATTGAGAAGAAGAAGACGACAAGACCGCTAGGACAATGCATTTACTCGCCCCACATTCCGACATCTGTCGCGGGTTCATCCTCAGATACATTAGCAGTAAAGAGTACCTACTGTTTCCTGCTAATGTCTCTGATGATGAATCCGCGACGTATGTCGAAACGTTGGGGGAATAAACGTATCGTTCCAGCGATCGAGTCGTTTTCTCAAATATCCTTCTCATACCTGTACAGATTTGCGTTTATGGCCGATTGGTTGTTTACCTTTCAAACTCTGCCCTTGTGCCTCTCTTTTGGCGCAACTGTTAGGAGCGATTTATTCGGCGAAGATTGTCGTGAGTTGGTTGTGTTTGCTTGTGTGTCTGAACACAGCATCCGTTCAGGAGCGTGCAATCAGCGGTGTACTGTTTACACATTTTGTCTGCTCGTGACAGCAGGCGAGAGTGAAGGTTTGCGTGTTGGGTGCATGATTTGTTAGGTCAAAAGGGCATTCTGACCGGTGCTGACGCGCGACCGTGACTAATCTGCTATCAAGTTTGGGTGACTGTCGGTTAGCGAGATTGTCGTGGCCGTTGGGACGCCAACGCCTGGAGCAACTGCCACATTAACATTAAAACAAAGAGAGAGATACTTGGATGGCCACTTTGACTTTTGGCAACAGTAGCTTATGTAGGCCCACTCATTAATCCCTACTCCCTGTAAATTTTCCTACGAAAACGGTGGTTTTATGGGTTGGGAATTAAGACATGCAGTAGAATAATTTAATAAATGCTAAATGCATTTTGATCTTACTGTATTTAGAAGTGCTGTTGATTTATATCTGTGGATTTTTCTGATCTGTATTATCGTTTAACTTATTGTTGAAAACCCTGATTATCACATTGTTGGTTTCCTGAATTTCCCGAAAAATTGAAATGGAAGTTAGGAGGTCGTCTACTTCAACTTACATGAGGTCCAACTTGGCATTCTGGAGTTAGATTACTATAGTCCGCTGCGCGAAGCGCCGCGCACACCTTCAATTTACATGCGGAACAACTTTCTCCCAAAGGTCGCGTAAAGCAACTTCGACTACATATTTTTCACTTTATACTTACTTCTAAAAAAAATTATTTCTCTGCCTACCCTATTTCCTTATTCCCCAAAACTCTTCAACCACCGTTTTCGCAGGACAAAATGCTGTGACTAGGGGTATATAAGTGGGCTTACATGAGCTACTTTTGCCTGACTTTTCAGTTCGTTTCAACCAGCCATCGCCAACTCCGGATTCGTATAACATGGAAGAAAACCTATGATTCCTTGGCCATTGAGCCACGGTCTCGTCAAATATTCGGGAATGAAGAAAAGGCGCATCATTGGTTATAATAGATGCACTGCACCCTTGAGCCTTACCTGATGGGAGACTCTCCCTTTCAACTCCACGATAAGAAACTGATGTCTCAGACCGCTTGGCGAATACCATTTATTACTTCGTTGTGCTAATTCAGGTCTACCTTTGTTAGTTGGCGTTAGCAGTTTTCATTCAACCATTTCAGAACAGTGAACACCTTCTGGTTACACTCTGCTATCAACCAGTTAAAGTTGAGTACGGGAATGTCGCCCGGGGCGCTGATCAGTCGTACGTCGTGGTCAAATCCAGTGTCCCAAATGAGATTGCTGTCAACATGCTTAAGCAGACTGCGTTTGTTTGTGAATTTGTGCATTTGGAGACACTGTTGTGGCAGCTAAAGCCATGGTCTTGCCTTGAGTGAGGCAGCCCAGTGGGGGTCTTAAAGTTGATTGGCTATTTTGTGGATATCTCCGATTGGTCAGAAACTTAACAGCAGCTCGCTGGTCAGACGCCAGCTGTTTTAGTCGACAAGATATGTTCGAAGGTAAGCCGCTTTGTGACTTACGCGTCGCGTGTGCACACGCCTAACTAACTCTTTTCCTGCCCCTCGTCGTTTTAGAAAATCGAGTTCCTTTCGATCCGTATTGTGGACAAAATTTGCATTCGAAAACCTTGCAACGCGAAGGAGTTCTTTCGCAGTCTCGGAGCTACAGGCGCAATGGGAGGTTCCTCGCCCTACCTTATTGAATTCGATTTTACGAAGTAGGTCTTCTGGTGCTAGGCATCTTCTCGGGCTAAGGAAGTGGGAAAACTGGTTATGGGTCTTATCTGACATTTTGATATCAATAAACGATCACGAGTGACTCGTCTTTTGATCATCGTGCTTTGGTAGGCAGGGGGTGAAAACTGGTATGTTCTTGGTAATCATATTGTGCTCGCAAATTGTCTCAACGAATGTTCCTTGAAACTTACTGTGCCATTCACCTTATTGGCGTTGAGAACTGCTTAGTGTAGAACTTAAGCCTAACCAGTTTTGCTTTTGGTGACCGTCTGCACCGAACGCATCAGTATATAATATTTTAAGTAGTATTTATGTATTATTCCTCTGAGAGCGACATACTATGCGGAGTGTTCGTGCATCCTTATGATAAATATTACTGTACTTATGTAGTAATCGATTAGAAATCGCTATACTCGAATAAGAAATTGTTTGATATTTTAACTAACCATACTAACAGCCTAGGTACTAGCTAAAAGGCCCAGACATGTGTTTCGCCACTATTCTGCCGCTGCT
>JAYGXS010000006.1:2812775-2841106 GCA_036362985.1 Ligula intestinalis
ATATTTGCTGGAAAACATGCACGAAACAAATATTTCTTGACCTTGTTAGATTGTAAACGCACGAAGGAATTATTTTGGGTCCTTGTATGGTAGCAAATTAGGCCTTCTTCAAATTTAATACTCGAAGAAAGGGTATCGTTCGGTTTTAAACAATGGTTCTAAATTGCAGAAATATTTTGAAGCCTACTGTTTGCAACACCCGAATTCAAGGTTTAAGAACTGCGCACTATGTACACCCTGTTTAAGGGAAAGTATGTTTTCGCCTGCAGTTTAAGGAAAATTCAAATAGATTTCATGAAATGTTGCAACCTATATGGGGCATGCTTTATAAAGTATAGGCAGCATTAATACGTTGACATATGCTATGTATTATGAATAAACACCTTGCAATCGTAAAAAAGCTCATGTGTCGAAATATTTCTAAAACCGAAGAATTCACTTTCTTTACGTATACAGTTGAAACAAGGCCTAATTTACTAGCACGTAAGCACGATAAATATTTTCCATAAAATATGTTTACATTTTGAAGAAAGTAAAAAATCTTTGATAAAAACGCATACTATATCAGTAGTTACTTTTTACAGAACAGGCGTTTTTTTAATGGTCAAAACGAAGATCGTTAAAAAGCTCGCATCCTAAGATGACTGAAATAACTTCAGAAAAGATTGCACGATAATCGGTATCGCAACCTGAGTTAATGCCGATTAGCGAAAGAGTATCAGTCTCTCACATATGTCGGCATGTTGCACGAATTCTGGCGCGTACTCTGCTTCTACAAATAGCCTTCACTGCCTATCTTATTTCTTCACCACCAACCCCCCTATAACCACAGTTTCCTAAGGATAAAATTCTGAGTCTAATGCTATATGAGCTGCACTACTTGAAGTACGTTTGCCGATTTGTCGTAGCATGTTATGAGTCGAGCTTTTCTCATATATTTCACGTAAAACCTATATATCCAAACGACTTCATCTAGGTGAGATACAATGGATTGCTTGTTTACACCACGAATAAACATTTGATTATTTCCGACGGCGTAGCTTCTTCAAGAGATCATAGTTCCCCGAACGGAACACCACAAAACGGTTCGATATTTTCTGTTGTTTAAACATAAAGGAGCACAATAAAGCAGGTTTACGTGGTTCTATTCGATCCTCTCCCCAAGAGTCACAGTTTTTTCTCCTAAAAACTTAAAAACCCTTTGCCCGTTATGCAGCTTTCAACACCTAGACTGTCCGATAGTAAATTACTGCAAATGCCTATTTTCTCATATTCTGACATTCAAGTTTTTTTGAAATGGGGTGGGAGGGAGGTTAAATTTTGCTTTATGTACTCAAAGCGCCAACTTAGGTAATTGAATGGGTCACATTCGCGGGATTGTTTTGATTGTTCAGAAGCAGGCTTACTAGCATAAGTGTAGAACTAGAAAACGGTAATTTTGGTGTTTACGTGCATACACAGCAGATTGTTTAGCTGGTAGAATTTGAAGATCACAATTTGTGTGGTGAATTAAACACACACGCACACTTTCGAAGTTGTTTATTTTGCTGAGTCCGTTGGCTTGTGACGCAAAATGCTGTTAACTATAAATGGGTTTGGTTGATATCCAAGAGAGTTCCTGCGTTATTAAACGCTGCGGAACAAATCTTCTTGCTTATACAAGTTAAATTATGAAATGACAGTAATAAATGCCCGAAGCGTTTTTATTTTATCTGTTCACAGGACAGGTTGTTTTACGTTCATGAAATTTAGGTAAATGTACTTATAAGCTAACACATTATTGCCGGGAAAAGAAGAGTGACGTCAATGTTGTGCCATAAAGAAAGTAATTAATCTATGAAGGCAAGTTGTTTAACTACGCCGAAAATATTGATTATAATTGACTTTATATGAAATGTCGTACGTCTTCTCTGTCACACTGTAAACGAACCCAGTCCAAACATTTTCGAGATGAAGAAGATAATCAATCAATATAAGTAGTTAAAACGGAATTGAGAGAAGATTATCATGCTAAGAAATATCGAAGGATATATCCTGGCACTCGGCTACGCTTTTACAATCAAACAACCGTGCCTTGAAGCAGAATATATATATGACAATGATGTTATAGCATACTTCCGCATAGATAGTAGCTAAAAACCCAGACTTGTGTTTCGCCGATGTTTCTGCTACTGCATGATACAGCAACGAAGGGTTCGGCTCTTCAGTAGGCCCCCAACGTTCTCTATGCGGTTTCTAGTATAAGACCTCCAGATAATAATCAAGGAAATATCGCGGAAATTATTATTTGCATGACATGGAAGTAGGTGGATGAGACATGACTTTTTTAAGGGTCAGACCCTTGAGTTCGATGAACATTTTCGTCGAAGACAATCAACTGCCGTGGAAAAACCACGGAAATGTCCATTCTACAAACGATTAGCACTACAAGTAGTGTGAATTCTACATGACAATGATGTAATACCATACTTCCGCATAGATAGTAGCTAAAAGCCCAGACACATGTTTCGCCAATGTTTCTGCTACTGCATGATACAGCAACGAGGGGTTCGGCTCTTCAGTAGGCAGCTGGCAGTCGACCGCGAGGACAGACTGTCACTGGTATATGGCCACATGAAGTGGGAAAGCACAAATTCGCTTTCGAAAACGCCAAAGTCATCGGCCGATCCAACGACAAAATGGCCAGACTGGTGCTTAAAAGTTGGTCCTCCGTAGACACAATCAATCGAAATATTGACTTAAATCCACCCTATCAGGCCCAGCGTACCAGACTTCAATCAATCCAGCCGAGGCCCACCACGCCAATGAGCGGTTTACAGCTTCATCAATGGCAGCCACCACTGCAGCAGGGGCCAAGAGTTAACAGCAGTTCGCACGATCGGCATGAATCATCCACCCACGGGCGAGCCCAAACGAGCGAACGGGCTTATCGAGGCGGGCCACAACGAAAATATCCACTAGAATATGAGGGGAGATCTCGAAGCAGCCACCCTGACGCACACGAGTGGCATGCGGACACAGCGGTGATTACATCAGTCGTGCAGGGGATGGGGGACGCACGTGACCGTCAGCAGACCGATGGCAGACGCCCGCTGAGCGCGCGCGATGGGCGGACAGATCCACCGATGACTACAACAGCCGTGCAGCCGTTGGGAGATACGCAAGGCCACCACCACTCCGGTTGCAGTCGCCCCTCAAGCGCGCGCGATGTGCAGACATATCCACCGGGGACTACCGAGCGGGTTACGGGGGTCACGCGAGGTCGTCTGCAGTCGCCCACGGAGAGGCAGAGGCCAATCCAGGACCAACAGAATGACCAGGGTCGGTGCATTGGGCCAAACCCAATCAACGACCAGCAGGACGACCAGGGTGCGCACGTAACACACCCCTATCATACGAGACAGTCAGCAAGACAAACCAAATCAAGGCAAGCAGGAACAATCACCTTACCACTCTGATGATGAGAAAAAGCGCGTTTTTGAAACGTCAGCACCAAAATAGTGTGGTCCATGAAGGCGCCTTCTCTTCCACATCTTCTTTGGGGGATGGGGAGCGGGATAATTTATCGGGATCTCGTATCTTTAGTCATGTTTTCGGAGAGGATATATCCCTTATTTTCGGGAAATTAAAAGCGGTCATTTTTTGCCATGTTTATTTTGCTTTTATCTTCAAATTTGTTGAACTGTCGCTTGAGCCAGGAAGCCTAGTAGTAAGGGTATGAATGTGCATTAACCGTCGATAGTTATGCTTCTTGAGCCGGCATTCCCCTCTAGGACAGAATTTATAGACGAACAACCGTTACACGATATTTAACCTACTCAGTGTATGGCAGTTACGCGAAGATTTGATACAAGCCTTCCGTATTGTGCGTGGCCTGGACTGCGTTTTCATGTGTGGAATTTTTCCAACTCGTCACTACAACTTATTTTCGGGGGCATCCCTTCAAACTGTATGTGCCCCAAGGACGATTGGATGTCAGAAAGAATTTTTCCTTTAATCGAGTCGTGGACTCGTGGAATAACCTTACCGAGCGATTGTTATGTCCTAATCTGTGGAGACATTCAAACACCGACTTGATATAAACATGTTACAACACAACGTGAGCTATGTGACAAATTAACCTTGAAAAACCACTGCACTATGTGATGGTCTATATTTTTCTGACTGAAAACTTCTTAAAATTGTTTATAATTCTTGAGATTTTGATGTGACTACTAGGGACTTCAAAGGCGCAAGCCTATTTTTTCCCCTCAAATATACTGACTGACTGAACCAACATTCTGAGACTTTAACCTTATAAGTCTATGAAGTATGTGGGTGTTCCCAAATTCTATTGCCCTTCCCGACTTCCAACAGCTTAGTCGGCCTGTCTAGACAGATTATGAGAAACTCCATTTTCTCGCAAAGAACGTTCGGGAAGTTTTCTGCGACCTCATCCTGAGGAACCGGTCGTGTTAACGGAGTAACAAGCTGACTACCCAAGCAGGATTTCCTAGGCAATCATCTAGAATCCACTAGAATGGCTACCAGGTTAAATTAATTATGAGGGTGTTTTGGCAGATTTGCTTAATTTACCTGACCCAATTGTGATAAACCCCCGTGGCGTCGCTGGCAGTTAAACCTGCAGAGCAGGAAAGGCCTTTGTGCAGCCATAGTTCTACCAATGTGAGCGGCGACGCCACGCATTTAATCACACTATGATCAATTTTACCGGATGAAACCCAGTACCAGTGAGGTCGATGCAATATACACGAAAATAGAGCAACCGCATGTTCGGAGTCTGGCGAATAAAAGATCACGTTTGAGGTAGCTGCGCAACTTGCAGATTCAGAGCAAGTGAAATAATTTAGAGAGACAAGGGGGCAATAGAATGGTCATTTCTAGCTTATCAGCCATCATCAGTCGGCTCGAGCCCGAGACCTGTTACTTAGAAGTCCAGACTCAGAACGAGAATTTTGTGCAAATCATTAGACTCGAAGTCTCATCGCCTCATGTTGACACCTGCAATATTGCCGAAATGGATGCTAGGCTTGCCATCTATGCGTGGTCATTTGTAGTGCTGCAGGTTTTAGTAAAGGTTATGCAACTTATGCATATCCCAAGGCACCAACTGGGGAAACATCATATCGTGACATTTAGCTAAATAGGCACATCACTTGAAGATTGGGAGGCCTGAAGTGTGGAGTTGTTAGTTCCCTTTGACGAAAGTTTACCTGACAGTTAAGGGAACGCAATTGTCTCGCTCTGCCTTGGGTCACGACAGGGGTTCTGACAGCCGTAACAACTGGCAGTAAACAGATAATATTGCTGGAGAAGACAATGAACACAGGAGTGCCCATTTCTGGCTTATTTGCCGTCGTTCGTAAAGAGTGTCGAGATCCCTCCACCCAACCAAGCAAGACAAAGAGCACGTGGCTCAATGGTTAGGGTGTTTGACTCTTGTTAAAGAGGTTGCGATTTAGAGGCTTGGGAGGTACGCCACTACACTACCAGCTGTTACAGCTGTCAGGGCTCCTGTCGAGACTCAATGCAGAGTGAGACAGCTGAGTTTCCTTCTTGTTTAGGTGATCATTCATCAATAATTATCAGTATCTCCTGACCTATACCGGCGAAGGAACGAGCTCGTGGTTCAATGGTTAAGGCGGTTGACTGCACTTAAAGAGGTTGCAAGTTCAAGGCTCGAGCGAGGCTTCACTTGGGTCTGGGAATGACTGCCTGAAACTGGGCAATAAGCAATACTATTTGCCCACTACCAGAGGCTGAAAATTTGTCTAGGCAGTGTATTAAGCTTGATGCGTAGGCCGCTTGTGCTGGCTGTAGGACATCGTCGGACCCGCATTCTTGACCGTGGAGTCAATTGGCGGCCCCCAATACTTTGCACCATGACTGCTCACAGTCAAGCATGTTTGTTAAACCAGCTAGGGAGGCGGTGGGAGGGGGGCAGATAAATGTATCAGGTGACAGAGCAGTGCCCATAGGCTGTGCCGCAATTTTGTTTGAGCAAAATAATTGGCCACACCGGTGGGGGGGGGGGAGAGGGATAGTGATAAGGGATTCCCGAGGGCAGCGAACCAAATTGGTAAGTTATCGCCATGCCAAGAATCGGTGATGAAATCATGACCAACTCGGCTGATGGGCTGACATGTCATCATCGCATCACCTACGAACAGCACCGTCCAAATGGGTGTGTTGCTAAATACTGCAGGCGTATAGGTGTCTGACAGTTGTAATTTATAAACAGTGCACTCCTTGTGCATCCAGTAGGGCTTTTCGGCAACCATCTCGGAAGATGAATTTAATCGGGAATTCGAATCCAGAGAAAGAAGATTGAAATCATAATTTCTGGTTTATTACGTGCGGATCAGTATGCTACCAACTGTGTCTCAAACAAAGAGGCTTTCGAATTTGGGGTCTCTAAGTATAGCTGCTTCCTGCGTGTCCTCTAAGAAAGAATTAACAGTTTTATAATCCAGAAGATGAATTGGCGAACATACGTTTGTTTTCGATAATTCTCATCAGGCCTTTAAATTTATAGGGTAATTAAGTAAATTGACTAGGCCACCAAAACCTGCAATGCTAACAGCAGAGAAGAAACGAATATTTATCAGGGTCCCATTTCAAGGGGACGGCCCAAGCGAACATCTAAGGAGGCGCCTGAGTCAAGCTGTAGCAACCACCTTCCCAGCAGCCAACGCCCACGTACTCTTCTCGACTGCTCCCATCCTATAAGGAGAGATCAAGGACAAACTGCCAGCCCAGACCACATCCATGTGCATATATTCATTTAGCTGTTCCTGTGGGGCGGGATACATTGGTCGCAGGAGTCGGCGTTTGTCCAAAAGAGTCCGAGAACACATCCCAGCATGGTTAGGAAAGGGTCAACTAAAGGGTGTTAACAGTTCCATTCTAGCGCATCTGGTAGACTCTGACCATCGCGTGGATGCCAAAGAGGCCTTCCGAGTTATCTACAAAGTACCCTCAAGCTACTCAAAATTTCTTGGACAGCGTCTCCTGGCTACGGCAGAAGCGGCCGAAATCAGGCTACGCCGACCCATCCTTTGCGCCCAAAAGCATTTCGTTGCGGCACCACAGTTACCATGGTCAAAAGCTGCTAATCCAACAGCCAGCGGCTTAACACCTCAACCGACTACCAGCTCCCCCTAACGCGGAGCAAAATTTTGACCCCGTTTTGACCCCCCATTCCCCCTCCCCTGACAACCGTCCTTCCTTTTTTCTACTAACCCGCATAGTCCATTTACTTAATAACCCTATAAATGTAAAGACCTAATGAGAATTATCGAAAACAAACGCATGTTCGCCAATTCATCTTCTGAATTTTTCAATGGGAATTTTCGCAAATTTAAGTTTTATAATCCGTTAACAGTTCGATGAAGTTCTTGTGTTCCGTGTACAAGACGCATTCTTCCGACTACCTGTACCTTACTCGACTGCATTTTTCTGTTTCTGCTCGCAACATCCACTCAACTTGGGGGTGTTAAGTTAGTAAAGAATACTTTTGCTAGTACTATCTTCAGGTCGGATTCCTTAACAGCAAGGACGATGGTGGGAGGCCAGAGTGGTAGGAGAAGTTTATTTTGGGAAGAAGTAGCTTCTATCACCAGACTCGTAGTTTTATTAGTCTGAGCTTTCAAGCCCTTTCGGGAGTCCATGGTCAGGGGTAAAACCATAAAAGAAAGCCAGCAAAAGTTAGGGAGGGAGGGAGGGGCCAATTAACCGTCAACAAAGGCAAGCAACATTTAAAGGGGGACGAGGTCAATTAACCATCATTGTGGGAGTAGGGGGGAGGGAAGAAAGGGAGGGACAGGACCATCAGTGCCGTGAGTCTGGAGATACCTGCGCAGGGCAACATATGCGGGCGAGTTTATTCTGTACAGAACGAGTGGAGAATCGGTTGACCATTGGAGGAGCGGAGGTGTTGACCCCAGTGGGCCAGAATCCGAAGTCCAAGCCTGGCTGTAGTCCCCCTAGCGGTCACGGCGAGTGGTCTTTTTCTTAGTCAACCTTGAAGGTGATTGACCGGAAAAGACTGGAGTGCGCAAGTGCGCCATAGTCCTTCGAGACCAACGGTTAAGCCTGAGTGTGTGCGCGAATTGATCGCCATGAGGAACCGAGCGTTGATGAAGGCTGCAGTCACCGAGGCCAAGCGATCAGGTGCCATCACGTGCCCCGTGTGTACCGTGACGCGTTTGAAGGACGTAACGCTGCAAAGCCACTACAACCCCATCCAGCTGGGAGGAAAATTGCTTTGTTAATAATAAAGACCTTCAGGAATGCACAGTGTTTACCCTGTACATTTTCGAGGCTAGTTACCTAGCTTGTCGTCAGTCAAAGCAAAATTTTGCAAAGACATTTAACTCAAAACGAGGACTAAAAAAAGCTTCCACTGTGGGTCAGCGCGTGGGGAGGTAATCGTCATCCGCGTTTAATTATGCGGTCAGGGAGAAGAAATAGTCGTCACCCGCATACAATCATGCGGCCAGTGGTGGCTACTTTGGCTTCCATCGGATCATGAGAGATCTGCAGTTCACATCCAAATTAATATGCCTGTTGATGCATACCTCAGCTGAGTGTGGTACTGCCTAGTTGGACAGGCGCCAACAATTTGGGTTGGCGCCCATGCAAATGTCTATTCTGTGTCCAGTGTGTGCGTAGCGATCTCCGACAGATGGTCGCGTCTCTTCACCGCTAACTAGTATTCATTTATGCAGGTTGATAGAGCTTTTCCGTTTCGAAAACAATAGACTACATCGCAACTGGTACACGGTATTCTCTCGAAGAATTATCTTCTGATCAAATGGCCAACCCTGTCCCGAGTCGGGTGCGCAAAATAATTGCCGTCTTGTGCGCAGTTTCTTGGTGGTGCCTTCGTAGATGTCTTTCAACGAGCTCAGATACATCCTTAACATATTGGAGCAGGTGTATACAGCTCTTCCTGGTTGACCAGAATAGACTGCACCTCAACATCAATTTTCTAGGAATCCAGTTAACGTTCGAAACAGAGGCAAACGAACAAATCTAATTCTTAGATGTCCTCGTATACAGGAAGACATTCAATACTCCAGTGTTTCGTAAAGATAAATACTCCCAGGTTATCTTACATTTTGGTAGTACCTATTCAATGTCCCACAAACGCAGCTCTATCAACAGTTTGCTCAGTCAGTTGATAAAAAGCATACCAAACAGAAATGAAATACGTTTTCAAACAATATTAAAAATGGGTACGCTTCAGACTTTGTTCGTCAATGCATACGACACCAACTGTTTAAGTAAAAGGATAATCTCAGAGCTGCGACGACTACAGCGCTAAAGCCAATGAACTAGCAAGCACTCCTATCTGTAAAGAATGTATCCGAGCTCTTCCAAAGTCAACTACGAAAGCACCAGATACAGATTGTGCACATGCCGACAACTTATTTACGCCCCTGGCTTGTGCAACCTTAGGTAAGATTTGGCCATTTACATAGAAGACAAGTCGTCTCTAAGATACCTTGTACCAGTTATGATGTTGTCTATTGTGGTCAAACCAGAAGAACTCTAGTCACCTGCACAGATGAACGCCCGTTAGCGGTGAGGAGACGTGACCAAATATCGGAGGATGCCATACGCCCACTAGACACAAGACACGCCTTTGCGTGGGATAAAACCAAATCGTTGGCATCTGTCCAACTAGAGAGGACCACGAATTCCTAGAGAAAATGCACTTAGCTGAGATATACATTAACAGGCATATTAATTTATATGTGAACTACAAATCTTTCAAGATCCGATGGAAGCCAAAGTAGCCACCAGCGACCGCATTATTAAATGCGAGGAACAATTATTCTCTCCCCCTGACCGTGTGATTACATGCAGATGACAGCTATCTTTCCCCAATTACCGCATAATTAAATGTGGGTGATGATTATCTTCCTATACGCTGAACCACAGTAAAATGTTGTGCTATTCATCGTTTTTTGGGTTAATTACTTTCGCAACACACTCGTTTGTGCGACGAAGTGTTAGGGAAGAAAACTCGAAAATGCAAAGAACAGTCCATTTTTAAAGTAATTATAATTCTACAAATATTCCCATGCTTGATTTTAGAAGTCAAGTTGGCAAACAAAGTATTTCAGCAAATGATCATCAGGCCACACATTTGGAGATGCCTTATCGTACAACACATGACTGTTTTGTTGAAGTTTGCGTTTTACGTGCAACCAAAAGAACCAAAACGCAAACAAGAAAAAATGCAGGAAAGCAAATGTTTTTAAAAATAACGGAGTTACTTTTATAAACTTCATAACTTCTTTAAATTTGACATGTTAGGCCGGTTAATTGATTAACAAAAACAATTTGGTATAGGACCAGGAGACGAGGACTGCCTACAGAGATACTCTGAGCTTCTGAGCAATTACTGTTAGTGTTAAGAGGCAGTTTTAAGTATTAATATAGAATCGAGGGTGTATAGGTTTGCCAATTTGAAAGTGACAGCGAATGGGAATGACCATTTGCAGACATAATTTAGATAAAGTTATGTCTGTTTCAGAGCAATTAGCCAAGTATTTGAGAGGTTACCGGCAGAACCTTCATTATTCTATTTGGGTGAAATCAATAAGCATACTAAGATTCGGTGAATGGTATATAGGTACCGTTTATGTCCTGTAAACCTGCACATACATGCACTGAATACATTCTGTGTACAAATTTAAACGTGTCCCAGTCCAGATTTGTCTTAGAATGCGAGGGCCACCAGTAGAAAGACGTAATTTTACAATGCCAAGTGATGGCGAGGGCTATCTAAATGCTAGTGGCTCCGAGTGTGCAGGCACGTCTGATCGCATTGGTAATGGAAATGCACATGCATATGAAAATTCCTCAACATTCAGTGCAAGTTTGTGGCCTAGTCATCCATAGGATAGAGGAAATATGGTAATCACATTCAAATTTTTCTCATATGAAAAATGCTTATGCAGTTGGCCATCTTCGTTGCCTGCATTTACAACTTATTTTTCCTTATTCATTGTGCCACTGCTTGCGTCCCATATTCCAGACAGAGTCTTAAAAATACGCCAAAACTTTGGGCTAACAAGATAATTTTACAAATCATGATCAAGATGCACCGCTTTTAGTTGGACAGATAACTATACCTGCCTGATATTTTGGCGGTCGATCTTCTTAAGGCATTCTCCAAATAAGGTGAGCTCCAGGAAAAGTGGAACTGGACATTCATCACCCCCATCTGTCAGAAGGGTTGACGACTTTACTGCCAAATGTACCGTCCTACCTGTTTAACTTGTATAGTGTGTCAAATAACGGAAGGTATTATCAAAAGACATTTCACAGGATATCTGAAAATATACAAATTATTATGCAGTGTACGGTTTTTGTCCAGGACAATGTTCCCTCCCGAGGGCATTTTACATGCATAATAGAAGAGCTCTAACTAGTCTTCTACATTCAGGACAACTTCTAAGAATTTTGGGTGCTTGCTCGGTGGTATCTCTATTTCACTCTGATGGTGTTCGTGATCTTTGAACCCTGCCAGACCTCAAGCTGATGATAATGGTGGTGAATCTGCGGCCCTTAATTGGCACCGAGCCACTATTCATGAACAAAAATAAGGGATAAATCCTCTCCGAAAACTGAAAAAAACTGCTTTTTCTGTGTATATATATATATTATATATAAGTACATTTACCTAAATTTCATGAACGTAAAACAACCTGTCCTGTGAACAGATAAAATAAAAACGCTTCGGGCATTTATTACTGTCATTTCATAATTTAACTTGTATGAACAAGAAGATTTGTTGCGCAGCGTTATATAACGCAGGAACTCTCTTGGTCATCAACCAAACCCATTTATAGTAAACAGCATTTTTCGTCACAAGTCAACGGACTCAGCAAAATAAACAACTTCGAAAGTGTGTGTGTTAAATTCACCACATAAATTGTGATCTTCAAATTTTACCAGGTATACAATCTGCTGCGTATGCACGTAATCACCAAAATCACCATTTTCTAGTTCTACACTTATGCTAGTAAGCCTGCTTCTGAACAATTAAAACAATCCCGCGAATGTGACCCATTCAATTACCTAAGTTGGCGCTTTGAGTACATAAAGCAAAATTTAACCTCCCTCCCACCCCATTTAAAAAAAACTTGAATGTCAGAATATGAGAAAGTACGCATTTGCAGTAATTTAATATCGGACAGTCTAGGTGTTGAATGCTGCATTACGGGCAAAGGGTTTTTAAGTTTTTAGGCGAAAAAAACTGTGACTCTTGGGGAGAGGATCGAACAGAACCACATAAACCTGCTTTACTTTGCTCCTTTATGTTTAAACAACAGAAAATATCGAACTGTTTTGTGGTATTCCGTTGGGGGACCTATGTGTTGTAATGGGTTCCCAGGCTATTTAGTGCCACCAGTCTCTTTGTGTCAGTTTAGCCGAGAGAACAACGAACAAGATCGTAAGGGAAAGAAAGTCGTTTATTGCCTCCCATAACGGGGACTATATGGAATGAAATCTATAGAAGCGACCAATCAGATTTTGCCTTATTCGCATAGGGGCTTGATTGGTCATCTCCCGCGCGCGTAGGCCTTGGCTGCATCGGGTGACCTCGCAGGGGTGCGCGCATGGCTTTTACCCGCCGGCTTGCGTGGTCTTTGTCCTTTGTTCCTTATCTGTAGGGAGGGGGCCGATGACGTGACCTGACAGTTCGCTCGGGCTGCCTGTTAGGAATAATCCCAACATATCCCTTGTTTGAGATGAATCGTAGGATTTTAGCCGCGGATTCACCTGCAACGGAACCGTTTGCGTTCTTCTTCGGCCTGATCGTCTAAGGTCTTGAGGATCTTGACTTTGCACTGTAACTGCGGCTTCTTGCCTTGGGTTAGGCAAATCGAAAGTGTCCAGGAGCAGTTCCAGGGATAAACTTGGTCTTGAATTCGTCTCGTCAGTACATTCGGTGTGTTTCATCTGATTGGCGTGGCGTACCCAAATGTCTGAGCCGACTTGAATCTCGTAGACAACATCACCACATTTTCGGTGAACATATCCAAACTTCCACTTCTCCTGGTTGGTCCTATAATCCTTTGCCAGCACCATCTCGCCCGGATTGAACAGTCGTTGCTTAGCCCCGTGGCGTCGATTGAATTGTCGTTCCATGAGGATGACTTCCGGCCATTTGCTGTATGCGTCAACAGCGATAAGGAAGTTCTGGCCATGGAGCGGTCCAGCATAATCAATGTGGACCCTGGACCATGGAGCTTGTGGAGCAGGCCAGGCCTTCAGTAAGGTCTTCGTTGGCGCCTTTGATGCAAAAGCACATTTAGTGCATGAGTGGGCTAGCTGTTCCAATTGCTGGTCCATATGAGGCCAATACACATAACTGCGAGCGAGAGCCTTCATGCGGTTTATGCCCGGATGTCCAGTGTGAAACTGTCTTAAGACTTTGGCTTGTATTTTGTGTGGAACAACAACACGTTCGTAGAACAGGATGCAGTCATTGACGGTTGACAGAGAATTTCGTCGTTGGTAGAACTGCTGTAATTCTCCAGATATTTTAACGGGCCACTTAGTACGATGGTACGTAATGACGTTTTTCAACAGCGAATCCTGTTGGGTTGCGTTTCGGACTTCCTCAAACGTGACAGGAAGTGCACGAATAGAATCCAGAAACATACTGTGAACCTCTGACTCAACGGAGACGGACATTATGACTGTGTCCTCGAGTTCTCTTGTCCGTAAGTTGATTAAGCGCGAGATTTCGTCTGCCTGACCTATCTTTGTTGTAGACTGATAGCGGATTTCGAAGTCATAACCCAACAGCATGGTTGCCCAGCGCTGAAGGCGATTTGCCGAATACACACGTATGCCCTTTTTCGATCCGAAAATAGCAAGAAGAGGCTTGTGGTCCATGAGAAGTGTGAAATGACGCCCATAAAGCATCTTGTGATACTTCTTCAACGCGTAGATGATAGCCAGCGCTTCCTTCTCAATCTGTCCATAGTTGCATTTAGCAGGCGTTAGTGATCTTGCTGCATTACAGATAGCCTTCTCTGTGTTGTTGGAGAAAACGTGTGAAATCACTGCACCAATTCCATAGTTGGAAGCGTCTGCTGCAACGACGATCTCTAGATTAGGGTTGTAGTGCGTGAGCAGCAAGTCGGAGCACAACATTGTTTTCACTTCTTCAAACGCTTGTTGACATTCGCGCGACCAAGACCACTGTATATTTTTCCTGAGTAGCTCATTCATCGGAAGACGAAGGCGGTGCATTTCCGGAAGAAATGAACTGTAGTGACTCATGAGACCCAAGAAAGCGCGCAAGGTATTAAGGTCCTTTGGTGGTGGCATCTGGTTGATGGCGTCGATGTTGTCTGGATCAGGGCGACGACCACCTTTGTCGATTATGAACCCGAGATATTTCACAGAAGGCATGACAAAATTGCACTTTTCCAGACGTAGCCGGAAACCATAGTCCTGACTCCGGCTGAGCACGGTCTCCAGCCGTTGCAACAGTTCACCTGGATTTGAACCAGTGACGATGATGTCATCCAAATAGGCAGCGGCTCCGTCAGTACCAGTCAGCATGGTGTCCATGGTTTGCTGGAAAATGGCGGGAGCAGTCTTAACCCCGAATGGCAGACGGGTGAATCTGAACAGACCACGATGGTCGTTAATGGTTATAAGCTCCTGGGAACCTTCGTCCACCTCGATTTGGAGGTATGCATCGGATAGATCCAACTTCGCGAAGCAAGTTCCGCCATTCAGTTTAGCAAAAAGATCTTCCGGGACGGGCAAGGGATACTGATGCGTGTCCAGGGCAGCATTAAGACCAGTGGAGAAATCAACACAGATTCGGACTTTACCTGTGGCTTTCTTGACGGCCACAATTGGTGCAGCCCATGCAGAGTAATTAACTGGTCCAAGAACACCATCCTGCTGAAGACGCTCAAGCTCCTGGTTGACATCAGTAAGTGCAACATAAGGGACTGGTCTATTTGGTCTGAAGACGGGTTTTGCGTTTGGCTGAAGTTGGAGAGTGACTTTCATCTTATTCCGAGCTAAAGTGTAACTCAATTCTAGCCACTTTCGACAGTGAAATTGAGGCCAGGAGGCAGTATCTTACGGTTGTCATCAACGGCAAACCAGTGCGCCTCCAGCTCGATACAGCCTCAGATATCAGTCTCATCTCCCAGCGCACTTGGCAGATGATTGGACGGCCTCTGGTAATCACATCAAACAAAAAGGCCAGGAATGTTTCTGGGAAATTTCTCCAGCTCACGGGTGAGCTTGCATGTGACGTTTCCTTTGACGGGACTCAATTCAAGGGAACATGCTACCTCACCCAGCGTCCGAACCTCAACCTACTTGGTCTCGACTGGATCGAGAGGCTAGGTCTCCTCGCACTGCCACTTAACTCAATTTGCATCTGTAGGGAGGGGGCCGATGACGTGACCCGACAGTTCGCTCGGGCTGCCTGTTAGGAATAATCCCAACACTATGATCTCTTGAAGAAGCTACGCCGTCGGAAATAATCAAATGTTTATTTGTGGTGTAAACGAGCAATCCCTTGTATCTCACCTAGATGAAGTCGTTTTGATATATAGGTTTTACGTGGAATATATGAGAAAAGCTCGACTCATAACATGCTACGACAAATCGGCAAACGTACTTCAAGTAGTGCAGCTCATATAGCATTAGACTCAGCATTTTATCCTAAGGAAACTGTGGTTAAAGGGGGTTTGGTGGTGAAGAAATAAGATAGGCAGTGAAGGCGATTTGTAGAAGCATAGTAAGCGCCAGAATTCGTGCAACATGCCGACATATGTGAAAGACTTATACTCTTTCGCTAATCGGCATTGACTCAGGTTGTGATACCGATTATCGTGTAATCGTTTCTGAAGTTATTTCAGTCATCTTAGGATGCGAGCTTTTTAACGATCTGAGTTCTGACCATTAACGAAACGCCTGTTCTGTAAAAAGTAACTACTGATATTGTATGCGTTTTAATCAAAGATTTTTTACTTTCTTCAAAATGTAAATATATTTTATGGAAAATATCCTCAATAAAAATATTTATCGTGCTTACATGCTAGTAAATTAGGCCTTGTTTCAATTGTATACGTAAAGAAGTGAATTCTTCGGTTGTAGAAATATCTCGACACATGAGCTTTTTTACGATTGCAAGGTGTTTATTCATAATACATAGTATCCGTCAATGTATTAATGCTGCCTATACTTTATAAAGCATGCTCCATATAGGTTGCGACATTTCATGAAATCTATTTGAATTTTCCTTAAACTGCAGGCGAAAACATACTTTCCCTTAAACAGGGTTTACATAGTGCGCAGTTGGTAAATCTTGAATTCGGATGTAGCAAACAGTAGGCTTCAAAATATTTCTGCAATTTAGAACCATTTTTTAAAACCGAACGATACCCTTTCTTCGAGTATAAAATTTAAAGAAGGCCTAATTTTCTACCAGACAAGTACCCAAAATAATTCCTTCGTGCGTATACAATCAAACAAGGTCAAGAAATATTTGTTTCGTGCATGTTTTCCAGCAAATATATTTGAATTTATAAACGCACTCAAAACAAATTATAAAGAAGCATTCTACTTACGTAACCAGTTTTTACAATAAGCAGGCTTTTTTATTGGTCAGAACGAAGTTCTTTAAAAAGCTCGCATCTTATCATGCCTGAAATGACTTCAGAAAAGACTACAAAATAATCAGTATCACAACCTGAGTTAATGCTGATAACCGAAAAATTATCAATCTTTCGCGTACGTCGGCATGTTGCGCGATTTTTGGCGACTATTGTCCCTGCGCTCAAGCTACAGTTCAGCCGTCGAGTCCGACGAGGTCCACTGTTCCACATGGTCCAAAACAGATTGGTACAGAGAAGTCGAGTTACGCGTGAGTTAGTCGTGATTGATACTACAGTCTCCCTCTTCCCTACTCACCTGTGCCTGGGTAGTATAAAGTCATGATAACGGGAGGCGGCCTCGGTCATAGCTGCCTGTACCTACGGTGGCTAACATGCCCCCTGTGCCCTCCTTGTTCGGCATTTGTTAGAGCCGGGGTCCATCCTATATCGCTCTCGAGCCAGTTATGGCGTTTTTGATGACTGCGTCTGGTTATCTCAGATAAAACGGGAATAAAAAACTTCAGATTTGGTGATATCTGTTGCTCCAATGAAGTGCCGCCATTGCTACGCGTATTAGAATCAATGTGATCTCGACCAACCTCAGGTATTTTGGTTCCTCTAGGTTTAACCTAGCAGTTTTTTCAGTGTTTCCTTTCTGAGTAGCCGACAGCAGCTGCTACTCTTTTCTCCTGCGTCCAAACGGCTGCGACAAGCACGCTAAAAACAGATGATCTACTAAAGCAAGAGAGTCCTGAGACGTGACCTTAGCTCTGTCAAGGTCATGCTGACAGACAGGGCAATTTTACACGCATAGGTCGACCTGCCGTGCTACCTTTAGTCCATTGTGTTGATGTCCACCAGACGGACAAATTTATCAGACGCAAGTTAACAGTCCATTCGAGGAAACTTGTCTTGTGTACTAATAAATTGCTCGTAAGAGCTTACGCTTGCATGAAGCTTTTCCTCATCAACCAGAGTACGAAGGCATCAGCGAATCCACCAGGATTCGCATTGCAAGGAGTATTTAAAGAACAGTATTCGAAAGAATTAATCCAAATGCTTATTATACTCACCTGTAATTCAGTTTTATCTTAAAATATATGATACGGCTCTCACTGAAAGATACTTTGCTTTCTTGGCTCTCTGAGCCAGAAAGGCTGCTGACCTCTATGTTAGGAGAAGGTTACCAGAACGAGGCGTGCCAAACTTTGATCTTTCCTCCCAATGCTGGTCGAATTTAGAAATGGAATAGACAGAACATTAATGATCATTGCATAATTCCGTGACACTTTTTGCATTTCCCAGCTTCGAACAGAGTGTGAAAGTAATCCAGGATGGTGGAAAATACTCCAGTATAAAAGCAAAGTGACTTCGTCATTTCCAGCCAAATTATATCATTTATAAAGAAGACGAAGACGCGATTTCTGGAGCGATAGTTGTATTCTGAGCTTTCGGCTCCACACGAGAAGCCATCGTCAGAGTAAATGAGAGAAGCAAGCGTCAGCTACGCATAAATGGGGTTGGTAGGGGAGGGGGTGGTGGTGGCAATTATTGACTGGTCTTTGCCCACACCAAATCCATTCTCACGCTATCTTATCGCGTCTCCGAGGCGCGTCCCTGGAGTAACGGCATGTAGCCTGCGTGCTTGTAGAGGAACTGGGCCCTGGTTTCTGGTCACGAGCACGGATGGCAAAATAACAGGGCGGTATATCCACATGCCTGTTTATGGAGTTAGGATCTGACATCCAGGCCTCTAGCGGTTCGCGTGCCGTCCTATTACTGGCCCGTGCCATTATCCGTGTGTTAAATTCGTGGCCAATCAATCAATAACTGCCACCACCAACCCCACCCTTACCAACCCCATTTATGCGAGGCTGACGTTTTCCGTTCTCATTTACTCTGGTGATGGCTTCTCGTGTGGAGCCGAAAGCTCAGAATAAAAATTTCGTTCCAGAGATCACGTCTTCGTCTTCGTAAGAACAAGAGCCTGGAGCGCGCATATTCACTTCTATTCGTATATCATTGATGCTCAAGTAATTTTAAAAAGCTCCATTTCAATTAAAAAACACAACCGTGGAAAAAGGTGACATGCACAGATATTCGCTAGCTGAATATCTGTCGTGAGCGATAACGCCACTGTTGAAACCCGTGATCGCTGACTCATCACGCCAACGCTGCAGTTACGCTGACCACCGGCAGCCTATCCGGTTCTCGCCCAGTGCCCTGCGCGAGACACGGACCACCCACGCCGGTGCGCCTACCTTGCACGGTCCAACCAATCACAGTCAAGGCTGCCGAGACAAAGAGAGCATTCGGCGGCAGCCCGGGATTACGGGCGCTAGACCACATGTGGGATACCATCGCGAGCGGGGTGGACGCAACAGACAGCGTCGTTGACCGCTCTGACGACGCCGCGCTTTCACCCGGCCCTCACGGTTTAACGTCATGCCATACTGACAGACAACTGTCTCCTTACTCTTTTGTACGCAAAACCTTGTTCCCATCATTCTGGCCTTCCCTAGACTTCTATTTCCTCTCTTAAGGAATCGGGCCTGGAAAATCGCAGCCCTTATGTTTAAAACCTAAATAACCCTAACATGTAGGGGCCGCAGGAACGCTGAAGGACGCTGACGCAGCTGTTATTGGTTAACCTTCAGCAGGTGCAAGGAAAAGCCTTGGTGGACGGGGTCGCCATTAAAACAAAGCTTTGTAACAGTTATTTGTGACGACATGAATTTGGGGCAGCGAAACTTGGACAACGAAGGGGGGATAGGCATTGTGGCTGTCCGCCAAAAAACACCTTGCGATATATTTGATTAGAGTGCCTTTTAAGGGCAATAAGCTTAGAGATAAAAGTATCATGCTTCTGTTGTGGACGTTCCTTTTGCTCAACAGTGTGTTTTGTTGTTTGGAGTCGTTGCCATATGTGGCCACCTTTATAAGAACATATATCCCAAAACTCATTTTGTTTCGGTAAACGCTTTTATTAGGTCTCTTAGTTCAAAAGTTTGAACACGAAGATTGAACAGAATCTGTGCTCATTTACCAAACCATGAAAAGAGAGATAATCATCAAACATTTGTCGGAATTCAAAGGCCGATTTTTCGAGCAATTTTAATTGAATAATGTCAGTGTTTAAAACATGTTGACTAACGAAAATTTCGTTTTGTATAAAGTTGCTAGCTATATTATTCATTTAACTTGAAAAGGATTTAAACTTATTTTTCTAATTTATTGTCATTTTAAAGTCAGATGAAGTTGAGTGTTCTTAAGAAAATTCTATTTTGCTAATACACAATTAGTAGTTTTTCTATTTCTTTAATGTACCGAATTCACCGAAAGTTCGTGCTTATAATTTATGAGTCTTGGTGCACGTGTTAATGCCGGTTCGCGAGTAATTAGCAATCTTTCGCAAAATTTCGCATTTTACACGACTTATGCGCTATACTGTAAAAGGTGCGCCGTTTCGGGGGCACATAATATCTGTCAGAGGCGTGATTTGAGACCCGGGCATCAAAATCAGATCGACTGGGCAAAGCGAAAAAGGGGAACCCATGTGCCGACGGGGTGCCTCACGTAATTTTTATTCGGTTGCTGATTTACTATCCACCACGAGAGGCCGAACTCACTGATTCGCTTGCAGAGCGATAGAAACTCATTTTACCCAGTGAACGTTCCGAGGGGATTCAGGCCCAACCATGTCAGTCACGTTATTTAGCAATCCCCTCTGCAGAGGTGAGATTTGAACACGGGCGCCACAATCTGATGGATTGGGTCAAACATGAAAGAGGACCACAGCACGCAAGAGGCTAGATACGCATATTTGTGCTGTATATGACATTGCTGTTTGCCGAGAGAGGTCCAGCGCGCAAGAACCGGAAAGCAGTTTACCTAGTTAGCGTTCCAGTCGCGTTGATTAGCCATTCTCGCCGCAGGGGTGAACCAACCGCTCTCGAGGACGTTAGCCTGTGGCCTTTACGTGGACAAATGTGTGACCTCATATTGGGGGGAGGTGGCGGTGCAGTTGTGTCCAATCGTCCGCAGACAATGCTGTCAGTTGATTGTCTTTTCCGAACCGTCGTTGGTGCGGGTTCATCCGCGTTGACCTTGCATAATTAATGGGCATGACTCATCCCGCGAATAATCTGCCTGGCCGAGCGGTGGATATAAGAGTGGTCAGAGTGATCTCCCCCGTACCCCCCACGCCCCCATCGTGGCTTTGCGAGGACATGGGGATCATTGCGACGGTAAGGAAATCGTATTACCAAGATGAAATGTCCCTGTCAAATGAGTCACGCGGTCGCGCCATTATTCCGTGGTCGCAGTGCATCCTCGTTCACCCCAGTCTGTAGGATGTGAGACTCGCCCATCCCCCCTGACTGAACATTGCGATACCAGCTACGGCTCCACACGTGCAAAAGATCACTAGTCGAGCCGAGATCGATCATGCCGGATGCACCTTTAAAAACCATGGTTATGAAGCAGATTTCAAAATTTGCGTTTGATCATAAAACTGGAGCGTTTAGCTGCATTCCATCTGCTCACAACCTCATTTGCGCAGTCAATAAGACGATTGCAAAAAAACCTATCTCTAAGTGTACCTGAACTTATCGTTGTGACACTAGGACATGGAATATGGTAGCTACTCACCTTGGGTTAAAGCAGTTTAGTCGGTTATGGGGCTAACTCAATTAGCCTGTGCTACAGTCGTAAGCAAGTGTTTTGTTATCTGGAATACGTAACCCTAGTTTTCATCGGCTATTTTTTGTTACTTTTTCAGTCTTTCTGTGGTTGTTGACTGTGCAGTTATGTAGTGCTGGGTCGTTGCTTTACCAGTTTGTTGACTGAGGGGACTAGAACGGTCAGTTTTGGATTATGAGCCATCATCAGCTAGCCAAATCCAACGCCAGGTGTTGCGCCACCAGAAGGTAGATCCTGCTAGCGGTGTTCGAGAGGGAACAAAGTCCACTGTGTGCCCAGAGCAGGGTGCGACAGGAACGATAACATGCGATTAATCTACTTCACTCCCTCACCCAGGCCCGATGTCTGGATCAAGTTAAGCACACCAGAGAGGGCGCAGGCAGCTGGCGTGGCCTATGCCACCCCTTAATGTGTCACAATACCCTGTTCGGATGCCATGGATGGGCAGTGACGCTGGCCAAAGTAAGCATCCATTTCAACTAACCACCGCAAACAAATGGAGGTGGTTGTTTCTTCCGGAAGTAGCTGACTAAAGCCCCATCGGAATGTGCGAAAGTGGGGAAAGTGACAGATGCAGATTTAAGCGCGTGCTGCAACCCCGTCCGTTTCATCCGCAGAATGATCACCATCATTAGCATCGATCTTTTTTCCCTTCGGCTCTCCCTCTCTCTATTTGCTCTAATCTACGTGACACAAAATAACTGAACAGAGTTTGAACACGACAGCAAAAGCGTGAACGTAGCGAAATGGATCCAAGTTCACAGAGCCAGATTTTCCATGTCACACATTGATCATGAACCGCTTGTTCAGAGCTTACACTTGCCCAGGAATATGCACAAGAATCCCCTGCTTGTGATGAAGACTCCAGTTAGTACACTTCACTCCATAGAAAGCCAAACAGCTAAGACTTCAGTTTCATTCAAAGTATTTCTAAAACTTCAAAGCAAACGGCAACGTTAGGCGGTTTCTCGCTAGTGGTGGTGTTTCTTGCTCGGTCAACTTGACTTTTTTTGTCATTGCGATCTTCAGACCATGGTTACTTAGTGCAGGAGAGAAGTTTGCAAAGCCAGAGTAGTAGGAAGACTTTATTGTCTACACAAAGAAGCGGAGAATAGATGAGAATAGATTGACTCGGGGGAGCACGTATGGTCAGGAGATCGACCAGATCCCAGGTAACTGTTTGAGATAACTCGGTGCAGCGGACAGAGCGAGGTAGAGATTTCATTGTCTAGGTGTGCCTAGATATTTTGGGCAGAGCAGCAACTTGCGTCGGGCACGCGTGCAAGCTCCCCATTCGACGCCTCATAGATGCGGAAACTATGATTGGCTGATCGAGACCTTGAGAAACCGCATCTGCAAAAGTGCACTTCGACATAAGCTAGTCAGCCAGCCACGACCCGCTAGACTGGCTCGTGACAGCTAAACTTTTCATGGTTGTCTCGTGTATTCTAAAGCAGGAGGAAAGGCAGCACCCTGATTCTAGACGGGGTAAATTATAATAACTTTACGAAATACAGACATGGTAGAACTTGAGCTACCTAATAATGACGTTTTTTAACCTAGTTTGGTATTTGTCCATGGAGCATTTGACCACATACTTTGTGGCGACTTCATACAAGCAGATATAGGGCGAATTAAAGTATATTACTGAATGGTCAGAGAATACTCAAACTCTTAAGTTTTGCACCATATCCACAGTACTAATGGAGGCAGGTCCGCTATCAAAATTTGCAGTTCTGTTTCTTTACACGTGAGGTACTGAGGTAGGTAGGTCACAGATATTACGTTTTCTTTCCTAAACAGCGTGCGATGGAGATATCTACTCAGTTTGTACATTTACGTGGATGTTCGGCAGAGAGTAGAAGATGTGCGACATATTCGTTTTAACTTTGACCAGGCGTTAGAAATTCATGACAATTTTATTAAACAGATAGACGGAAAAAAGAAAAAAATGTCTCAGGTTGTTGCGAAAGCAGTCCTACCAATGCTCGATTAATCACTCGGGCCGTCCTAAGGTTACGAGAACAAAGGAAGTCCACTTGCATGTGGAAGCAGGCCGAACGGGACGAGAACCAAACCTAAAAATGGCTGACACGCGAGGGCGAAGGACAGCCGCCAGCCGGGTTCTGAGGTCACGCATGACAAGGGGCCATGAAATGACGCATGCGCATACGCGCCTCACTGAGGGTGTTACGTATCATCCTGAGGAAACCCCATAAGGCACACTAGTGACGGACATGCGACGAGTTGCAGGTACTACCGAGCTGCAGACATGATCGAGGTGCAGAAACGACCAAGCTGCAGAGAAGACAGATTGGCAGGACACACGGAAGACTCAGATTTGATGTGGGAATAGTGACAGTAAAGTATTACCTGCAATCCTGTCTGCCTTCCTTTCCCTACACATGGCTGGGGGATATTACCAGTATCTTTACAGGTATACAGAAGATCATAACAAAAAGTACCAAAATGATTTGCAGGGCCACTAGATATCTACTCCCTCACCCGACTACTTTAAGAATTTTGTAGCTTAACATTTAATAATTGGCTAGTGAGCGTAAATTTATATCTTGTTGTGGTGCTTTTGATAAAAAAATATCAAATAAGCTAAGAGTATTTTCGTTTTAATATGGCGCGCAGTTATCAAAACTGTATAACAACCTCCCAATCAGTATAAATTGGTATTAAAAACAAGCTGAAATCTCCGTTCCCGCAGAAATGCTCGATAGTTAGTGTGGCCATACCAGTCCAAAGGTTATAATTTATCCGAATTTCCGTTTAAAGTTGTAACACTGCTGACATATACAGCCTTTGGTTTACGGCTGTTCTAGTGTGCAATAGAGGAGGGAGTATTGTTTTTCCTATAGTATCTGCGAAAAATGTACATTTGAATTCGCTTTTTCGAATTTTACTTGCCATTTTCGTGGCTGGAAACTGTAAAGTGGCTTTTTGAAAATTGAGATGGCCTGCTGCTGTGGAGGTGAGACCGACGACAGAAGACACACTGCTGACGGACACAATAAAAACTGCCGCACACTTTCGTGCTGCCGGTCACCTTCGACCTGCAGACAAAATCGAGGTGGAGAAACCACCGAGCTGCAGAACAGACACATCTGCCGGACACACAGAAGACAGATATTTGATGCTCTCTTCTCTTCCTCTCTTTCCTAAAACACGACTGGAGGGTATGAATAGTATCGACGCCCGCTGACTTAAGGTTATAACGCAAAAGGGGCAACAATGATTTGTAGGGCCCACTAATTATCTAGTTTGTGGTTTACCGTTTATTTTTTGGCTAGTGAGCGTAAATTAATATATAATTGTGGTGAAAGTGATCAAAAACTATATAATTAAATAAGATTTTGTTTTAATTTAATATTCTTACGATAAGTAGATTCAATCAGCTGGTGTTGGAGGTGCTCGTGCGTGCGCACCAGTGTTTACCAATCCTAATCCCGTTGGGCTAATCTCCTACCTGGGGCTGACACATGCAGGAACTCACCGAAGACACAGTGAACACTTAGAGCTTAGTTAAGCTGCAGTGATACCCTAACCACTCTCTATGCGCGCGTACACGCCACAGCAGGTGATTATTAAGTTAGGAATTGGCACACACATTGGCGTCACTCACACCCATCCGTTATCCAACCTGTGCTCTAACTTGCACCTGTGTATATGAACAACGCTGTGGTTCTTTTTAGGTGCGTGCTTTAGTCAATTCCGTTGGCATCCTGGCGCAACACAATATGCATGATGGAAGTCACCCGTTTAGGCGGCGGTGCACTGCAAACCTAACTGAGTATTTTTAACAACTGAGTGGGCCTTTGGTAAATATGACGTGGTTCTCTATTAAGCACTGTTGTTGTCGTCACAATTTTGAGTCTTGTTCACCAGAAGAAGAACAGTCCTATTCACCTGACATTCAGAGGTCACCTTCATACACACTCTAAGTTGGAGATCCAGTTTCGAAGTGGCTATGACCAACAGCCTGTGTACGAACTGATACATGCTACAGTTTCGTTTGAAGGGTTGGCTATGAAGATGATTGTCATTCATTCCTGAATGCCTCCATAGGTATCATTGCTGAATTTAATTATCATTCCTCGCATAGTCGATAAGGTGATTGCTAAAAATCGAATCTCTGAGTGTGTGGAGAAGGACACGCGACATGGCGATTAATCACCGTTTGTCAAATCAATTTGGTCGGTGTTAAGGTCACCTCAATTAACCTGAGCTGGAGGCGTCGATAAATTATTTCCTCTGAACTACGTTCAACAAGTTTTTAGTGGGTATTTTTGTAAATTCCTTAGGCTTTCGTGGATGTTCGTGGTGGAGTTCTGTAGAACCGGATAATCAATTTTCCAGTTTTTAGACAAGGGAACTAGATTGGCAGGTTTTGGGTTAGGATCCATTATAAACTAGCTCAATATAATGATGGGTGCTGCGCTACCCAATGTTTGATTCCACTGGCGGTATTCGAGAGTGAACAAAATCCACCGTGTGCTCCACAGTAGGGTGTAACGGGAACACTAACTTGCCATGCATCTACCTCTCCACCTATTTTACTCCACTACCTGTCATGATCAAGCCAATAAGACTGGAGAGGGCGCAGGTGTCTGGCGCGGCCTATGACTACTCTAAACGTGCCACCAATCCCTTTTCAGATGCCACGGAGGAACAGTGACGAGGGCCACCTAAAGCATCCATTTCAGCTTACAGCCGCAATCAAACGAAGGAAAAACCTTCTTTCGGCTATTGTTGACTAAGCCTCTATAGGAATCTGCAAATGCGGAGAAAGTGACAGACGCAGATTCGAGCGCAAACACAACTTACAGAGTACTACAACCTCATCCGTTTCCTCAACGACATGATCGTTATCATTAGCATAACAATTTTTCGCTTCGGTTTCCTCCCTTTGCTCTATTCTGCGTAATAAATTCACACATCAATGATCTGAACAGATTTTGAACACAACGGCCATATGGCGGAAGTTGCAAAACGGATCTTACTTCACAGAGTCAGTGCTTCCACATGACGTCTCGATCACAAACCGCTTGAAATTTGCACAATAGTTTTGTCCGGATGTCACGGAGTGAGATTCTCCTGCAGTTCACATTGAGAAGTATCGATTACAGCCTGATTATCAGTCCGCCACTATGCAGGTACACAAAATGGGCTATGATAATTGTGAAACAAATCAACATTTTGAATTGGTCGAAACGTGATTATAAGACACCATTGCTCATCTTGGGCATAGTATACTACTCATATGATTATTCCGATATTACAAGACTCATAAATTTTCCTCAAACGCAATACATTTCTGGACAAGAATCCCCTTCATCAGAAGGGAACTTAAGTTATTATGGCATTCATGTTGGAGTACTACGCTAGACAGAAGGCCAGGGAGGTTAGGGTTTAGCCTCATTTTAAGCAGTTCTACAACAGGAGCGCAAGAGGCTACTGTCATTTAAGAGAAATTTGGGCTTAGCTTCTGAATTCATTGCATAACGCGGCTTAGGTCCAATTCCTGTTCGGTCATCTCTTCTTTGTCTTGTCAGCGGTTCAAGCGGGGAGATTGTTTGATGACAGGTGGAATATGCCTGCCTGTCGACGTTCGCTAAATCAAACTACACTCACCGTCCCTGCCCTTGACCATGGGGTGGACATCAACGATAACCATAACCATACCATAACACCACTTACATGAATACCATATTTAGTTTGGTACATTTTTGAAAGCAATTTCCCGCTTGCTTCTTCTACTCCCTGTCCACCACCATGATCAAAAGGCAAGAGACTCGTGATCGTATATTTAAATAAATGTCTGAAAATATCCATATCCAGTTTTCTCAGTTTCTTGACCACGAAGGGGAGGTGCCCAGCACCGGAAGATCTACCCTGCTGCTGGCGCGACCAGAGCCGTTCCAAAGAGCGCGCCACTACACCTGACTGGAATCCCAGCTCAGCGGGAGTGCGGTAGAAGCCGCATTAAGAAAGAGCCATTGCAACCTGATGCTCTGTCCACCACTCGGCCTCTCCGCAGGAACAAAACCTGGGCCGACTGCGCGCACGTTCCATCAGTTGGTAGCCTACTAAGTCACGGCCTTTGCGCACAGTGATGGCCCAGAACGCCCCATTTCTGTTATAGAGAGGAAAGTACGTTAAGCTGTTCAGCCCACACTCTGCTCCCATTTTCGGTGTTCGAGAGTAAACGCGGTGCACTGTGTGTTCCACGGAAACTTGTTGAGCATCTTTCTTTTACTCCCTCATATGGGCCCGTTTATGGAATCAAGCAAAGAAGGCTGGAGGGAGCGCAGGTGGCTGGCACGGCCTATTCTGCCCATAGACGTGATAGCAAATCCAGTTCGGATCCCTAAGAGGGGAATTTACAAAGGCCACATTAAGGAGCCATTTGATCTAACCACCGCAATTTAATGGAGGCGGATATTTTTTCCGCAAGTTTTTGACTTATGCTCAGTGTGAATCTGGAAGCATGGGGTAAATGACAGACGAAGATACGAGCGCGTAGTCCAACCCCGACCTTTTAATCACCAGCATGATCCTCATCATTAGCATCAATCTTCTTCTCCTCGTCTCCTTTCCTTTGTCTTATTCTTCGTGATAGGTTGGCATATAAAATACACGAAAAGGGTTTGAACCCGATAGCAACGGGGTGTAAAGGGCGACCCTGGTCCCAGTTCACAGATTCAGAGCTTGCACGTCCAACCTCGACCACACACCGCTTGGTCATAGCCTATAGGCCACAGTGCAGCCCCGGTTCATCCCAGTCTGTATGATGTGAGATTCTCCAACCCCGCGTGACCGGACTGACAACGTCAACTAAGGTCGTACACGTGCAAGCGATCACTGAGTGATACAACGTCTGAAACGTCCGCAAAAAGCATTGTAAAGAAGCAGCGTTGCAACATTAACTTTCATTTTAACGCCAGAATGCTTAGCTGCATT
>JAYGXS010000006.1:2841206-2910577 GCA_036362985.1 Ligula intestinalis
ATTCTGACGACAACACCTACCGAAACGAGCTCAATTACTTGTTTGAATTGTTTTTCCGCAATGATAACCCCAGATACTTTGTGCGCCGATGCATGAGACAAAAACAATCCAAGAAAAAGGAACCAGATATTTTCACTCAGGCGCCCAAAACGAACACATGGCGAGTCCTTCCTTACATAAGGAACGTGTCTGAACTCGTTGAAAGACACTTGCGGAAAAACCAAATAAAAGTGGCGCACAAACGATGGCTACTTTACGCACTCAGTTAGTACACCCTAAGGATAGGGTTGGCTACCTCGATAAGAAAGAAGCCATCAAAAAAATCCTATGTTAAGCTTGTGATAAGGTATATTGTAGCCAAACAGGGAGATCAGTCTCTACATGCATCCGCGAGCACCAATCGGCAGCGAAGAGCCATCACCGTTTTTCCGAAGTGGCTATGCATTGCCTTGACACAGGACATACTTTTGCATGGGACAAAACACGCATTGTTGGAGTTGCCCCTCCAAAACAGGCCGAGAATTTCATGAGACCGTGCACTCCGATGACTCATGCATCAACCGGCGGATTAATTTAGCCGGAGTGTACAAACACCTCAAAGAAAGGTGGAAAAGAATGCAGCCGACAAACATGGACCAACATGAACCGTCCACACGGGGTAACTTGGACTGACCCCGGACTAACTAAACTTGCAGTTGCCAATTAGTCATTACGGCATTGTGACTGATAATCATGTCCATCACGATGTGACGCAAATTGTAACCCCCAATCAACACCCACGCCAGACTGACTACATAACTGTATGAGCACTTTGAAATGCTAACATTTGTTTGCTAATTTTTCTCAAGTCTGACGCCGAACTGGGGATCAAGTTTTGAAAATTTACTCAAAAAATTTACTTATTTCCCAAAGGATGCCTTTTCATGAAAAAAATCATTTATTTGGGTGCCTGCCGTTTGGTTTATACGAAGAGGATACAGGCAGGATAGTAAAGAACAGATTGCTGTAGCAGTCTCTGTGCGTACATCAGCTACTCTGCTTTTGCCTCGACTTCTTGGGCAGCTATCGTCTCATCTGCAGCTTGTTCTCGATGTCGGCAACACGTTCGCTCTGTCTCCTTTCGACGGGGGCGTATTTAACGACAAACAGCTTTGTTAACCGGGAGAGGTCTATTTTTGGTCTGACGTTTCGAATAGTCATCTCGACTATCCATCTTCGGAGAGTGAATACTCTGGCTTCTGGTTCTCGATATATGCCGCTCCTTTCATCCACGGGCGTAGTCTGCCAGTCCAGTTCGAGCCGCTCTGCATAGGTTGCGTCTCTGGGTGGTAACGATTCGCCGTATTAGCTGTGAGGTTGGACATATAGCAATATCATGAAGCCATCTCACAGGTTTCTAGCCACGAATATAACGACCATAATTAAGAAAAAAACCCATTGTTTCAGACACATTTATAAGGATTCTAGACGATTGCTTAGAAAACCCTTTTTGGCAGCCATCTTCCAGTTCTATATTGGTGGATTCCATACGAGCGGTAAAGTTGGGTGCGAGAATAATTGACCCAAGTTTGATTGGATTCACCGCACATGGTGTGGTGTTTGCAGCTCAAATGGTAGGGTGTTGACTGCGTAAGGGCCTTTTCTCTTAGACTTGTTCCTATCTCGCCGAAAGCCGCAAGTTTTTTTCATAGATGGGTACATTTATTAAGGAAATCTGCCAAAGATCCTAAATAATATTATCTGTTAAAATCCCATGAAGTTTCACATTCCGTCCCCCTCTCAATGCAGCAATAAATCAGAAATTGCACATATCAGTAGGATTGCAAGTTGAAACGGCAAGAATTTACACGGAATCAGTACTATCCGTGCAGAGTATTGAATCTGGAATGGCTGCACTGCGTTTCGGCCATTACAGTGGGCACGGCACATCCGGTTGGATTAATGCAGTGATTCATACCAGCACGCGTGCTTAATACTACTTCAATCCCGAAACACTGTCTTGGTGCACATCTGTGGACGTTTCTTGTGCACACATTGACGAGACTATCTGCGCGAAAACTAGAAAAGTTGCGCCTTATCTCCGACATGCTGGTAAACGTATCATTTGCTTCGTGCGGCTGGCTGAAATTCAACAGTATGCTGGGTCCGCGTGAATAAGGCGGGATTGACGCTGACTGGAGAGATTGAGGGACGCCAAGACTCCGAATAGGCGGAATTAGGTCAGTGGCTGATGGTGGAACTGTCTTGGCCTTCGAAAACCTTCTCGGGGTGGAAGTAAACATCCCAAGCAAAAAGCTCACCAAACCTTTTTACTTAAACACTTTAAGTAGACCGAAAAATAATAACTATGAAGAACATGGGAACGAAGTCGTTCGATTTTCTAGCAGTTCTGGCGCTCTTAAAAGTGTGCATTATCCATTAGCATGCAAGCCAGTTAACAGTTTGCAGGAGGGAAAGAACACCAAAAATGTTCAACTGCTTAACTTCTTTGCCTCCTTGAAGAATTGGACAAAAACCGCTTCACTCAAACTGCTTTTTGGTTATATTCACATTCTGTCGAAGAAAAGACGCCCATGTATGAATAAAGAAGAGGGCGCGTATGTAGACTTTGATATCGTCTGCGTTTACTTGGATAGAAACAGAAAACTAAAATATTAATTTTCTTATGCAATGCAAGTAGACCTCATTTCATGTGCAGAAATTCTACATTAAAATAACGCTATTTGACATTTACTGCGATGGAAGTTGTGGTAGAACCAACCAATTGCCAGCCATGATCACTTCTAAGTGTATCTGTTCATCTTCAAGCTGTTTCGAGCACGAAAATATTGCTCAAACGAGCTGGTATTTTGAAAAACAGTATAAGTACACCTTCCAGCATGACAAGGAGAAGGACAAATAATGAACAGAAATGATTTCATTGCAGCGCACATGGTAGACTCGGAACATATCGTATATATCTGAGCGAATTTCTGAGTGATGGTGTCTTCCTCTGAAGCTAGCTTAAAATCTTCAAACAGCGTTCGTTGACTTTGAGAGCACAGGATGTAATCAGTTTGACCGAAACCATACTTAATGCTCAAAAGTTATTCGTTAACGCTCTACAGTTACCATATGCGTATGTCGTTGATTCCCCCTTTTCCTGTGACCTCCTCTCCTTGACACTGATCAAATTACTGTCTTCAGTTTTGTCCGTATCTCCGCACATGACTCTGACAACCGCAAAATATTTCTTCTAGCCCACACGATACTTATTCTATAATAACGGTACAAATTTACGGGCAGAAGATAATTAATCCAGACCAAACATGCACTCACTAATGTTTATTTTGAATGTTCAAAGGGAAATATTTGTGACCTAAGAAGACTTATGATTAAGGACATGGTGTAGTCTAATATGAAAGAAAGTCAGGGAGATTACGCAGGAGCGGTGTTTCTTGAAGCTAAGTAACAGATTCTACCAACGAAAATGGCGAATAGAGATTGCTTCACACCCACACATAATTTGCAGGGATTACGGGCTAAAGTCAAGATCTACCCCTAACTACACCCCCTGCGAACTGCAGCCGTAAATCACAATGTGCACCTGTCAGCAGTGTTGCAAGTAGAAACGGCAAGAAGTAACGCATGCTAGCTACAAACCTCAAACCGTATCAAACCTGGTATGGTTGCACTGCGTATCGGACATTTAGCGGGACATGGCTTTATTAATGAACCTATTCATACTGCCAGGCTGTTGTAAAACTGTTTCAATTGCTTCACACTGATTTCGTGCATTCTTATTGGCGTTTCCGTTCCTTTTCTTGCGCGGGCGTATTGGTATGACTGGGTGCGCAGCCACCTGAAATCCTTTGCCTTATGTTCGGACTGTGTTATTTATCAAGACTGCCATGTACTTCCCGCGCTTGGTCGAATATCAAATTGAGTAGTTCGCGCCAATGCCCCGGAAACGTAGAAACTGAGCATACTTCGCCTTTGTGCTATCACACAATATTTAGAAACCAAAATAATTGCTGCAACTACATCTAAGATTACCAAACAATCTACTGCAAAAGACTTTAGTATACGATTAACGTAGGCACTTATCTACCTGTAATGGTTCCCCCAGACATGAAGGCCTCCTGCCCCTTTTGTGTTTGTAATGCGTCCTACTGACAAATGACGCATTTTGGTTGAGTTATAGACAGTTCTCAGGACTATATCTCACCAAGCTTGGTCTTCTTAATTTAACTCGCATACAGGCGTGGCGGCCATGGCTAGCAAAGGACAGAGCATGTCTGGAGAAAGTGCAGCGTCGGGCAACAAAGCTAGTAAGAGGTCTAAAAAACCACACTTACATAGATAGAATGGCATGCCTAAATTTATTCCCTCTGCATTACAGGCAACAAAGAGGGGATCTTATCCTAGTTTACAAGATAATAAACGGTCTTGAGAAAGGATTACGCTTCGAAGACATGTTTCAGTGGCACCTCTCGCCTCATCTCCGTGGGCACACAATAAAGCTGCGCACGAAAATGTCCAAGCTAAACCTCCGCTCTGAATTCTTCACGCAACGTGTCATACAACAGTGGAATAACCTTCCACAGTCAGTCGTGGAGGCAACTTCCCTTCAAATGTACAAACAACGCTTGGATAATTACATGCGTTCCCTCTCCTCTCTCCAAGTCTGAACTCTAAAAACCAGACATATATTGTAAAAAACAATGCTACTCTCCTCCCTCCAAGTCTGACCTCTAAAAAAACCAGACATATATTGTAAAAAACAATGCAACTTACTGTTTGCCAATACTATGTTAGTAGTGGTAAATTTACACATGCTAAATAGGGTTTTCAAAGGCATTGCCTATTATCCTCACCAAATAAACTGAAATAAACTGAAACTGAACTGATTCAAGTGGCAATAAATTGGAATCCGCGTTCACCGTTTTCTCCTATTCTAACCTTAGAGCTCCACCAAATATTTCCCAGCCGACTAAATTCGATATGAGTAACTCAATCCAAAACTTTTGTTTTATCCAAAATAAGCGACCATTGCAAGCACAACATTGAAATCAGTAAGACCGAATTGAACTTTTACTGATTTACGAACGCAGTCATTTGATGGCAAAAAACAGTTTACAGGAACGCAGGAAGTCAACCAATGATTTGCGGCCGTGCGGTACCTATCACGCTCTTAATCAAGGAACAGTCCCGGACCGGTAACCAAAGCCCATATTCATGATTTTTTCCACATTTTGAATAAAAAGACTGTTTATTCTAAGATTGGCCTCTTTCGAGCTTACCATTAAATACCGCACGCGAAAAAGAAAATTCCTAAAACTGCTCTCACAAAACCTTTTGGCCTGTTATAATTTCTTCTCACGCCTTTTAGTTTGCGAAATGCGGCTCAAATGTTTCAGCGTTTCGTCGATTCATCTTGTGCGGTCTCTCCTTCTTGTTCGTATGCATCGATGACATCCTTGTCGCGAACGCTTCACCTGAGGAACGCGTTGAGCACTTAAAACCAGGTTTTCGATCGTTTTCAGCCAATTGCTCTTCAGCTGAACATCGGTAAGTGCCTCTTTGGCGTTCCCTCTCTACATTTTCTTGGTCATCACCTTGATCAATAGGGAATCACACCCCTTTCGGAGAAGACGCACAGCGTGTTACATATCTTTTCCGGCCCCACAATCCATAACACAAGTCCACCGTTTTATCGGCCTGATCAACTAATTTCAGCGTTTCGTATCAAATTGTGCCGGCACACTGTCCACTTTGACGGATCTTTTGAAGTCAAAGGCTTCAGCTTTCACCCAGCACTCTTAAACTATTCGGGACAGCCAAGAAGGTACGCGTGGATGTCACCCCGCTTCCTCATCCGAGCAACGATGCTGATACGCAGCTAATTCTTACCTCAGATGCCTCCAACATAGTCGTCAGCGAAGTTCTGCAGCAACAAGTCAATGACAATGTCTTGGCTGTTTGCATGCATGCTTGGTTAAGGTCGTTATTTCCGTCAGGGTAAAGCAAACTACAGGCTATTAAGTTAACTACTAAATTGTATGATACGCAAATTACCGTATTTGCAAAACATAATTTTCTAAACCGAGTTAGTTTTTTTTCCTAACAATAATTCGTTACCTCAAAATCTTACGTACGTGATCATATTAAAAAAAGTACCTCAGTGACTTTGCCTAAGGTCAGAGAACACTCCCTCCCCCAACGGTAAACATACAGATCTTACGAATAGAGGAGAATATACGAATTCCAGGCAGCATTTCCTTATCTGCGCATGTCTCAGACCTGTTTACGATAACCTATGACTAAGGATTCCCGACGGAATCCGAAAATTCAGGAAAATAAAGTCCTTCTTCCAGTGATCGCATCTTCTTCTTCGATACAGATCTTACTTCAAGGAGTTAAATGTGATGTCTGGGTTGCTTCAATTTAGCCGTCAAGTAGACCCACCACTACACAGCCAGTTGTTTACAGCAGCCAAAGAAATTTTAGAATTCTGATAAAAAAACATTAAATATGCCTATTCATAAATTTTTACAGTAACATTTGCTCAACATATTTTTCTAGTATTAATATAAATGACTCAGTATTACAAAATTCTTCAAAAATGAATTCTGAATGAGGTTTGGGCCGAAAAAAAAGTTAAAATTTCCAGCTTTGTCGACCTTGATTCCAGCTCAATATTTTTCTCAAGCTTTTTTCTGGTTAACACACCCAGCGCCGTCGCTTTACAGCCGCGGCCTTGAACTTTTTCAAAAACCTGTACGACTACTTTTACTTACTTTTACAGAGTCCTATCATTCGGCTCATTGGTTGTACCAACCCCTCAACCTGCCGTTTCCGCGTGGGTTTCTTTACGACAGAACGCTGAGGCTTCGTTTATACAAGGTCACTACCAGCAATACTTCTGCCGAAAGTGCTTTTTTCATCATTCATTATCGCGTGCCTGTTCGTTCATATAAATTAACCATTTATGCGAATTCGGCTTACCTTTTGCGTTTCTGATTGATATGTTTCTTTTTTCTCCCCTGCGACCACTGATGCCCCCCGTATAACCCATACGGCGTCATGCTTTTCACAAGATAGTATATTATGCACAATGAACGTCCACACTGTCTGCCTAAATTTCTACGGTGGCGATACATGCACATATTAGTCATGTCAGTTCTCCAAAAATATTTAGTTTAGTGATTCGTCCTTTTTTAAATGTGTCTTATGGTGAAGCGCGCAAAAACAAGGAGATTTTCCGCAGCGTTTAGTGACGTAGGAGATCCCTTGAATATCAAGTAACATCGGATTTGGCCCCATTGTACCCCACTTTGGCGCTAGTAAACTGAGTCGAACTGAAGCCTTTTCTGCTAAAGAGAATTTTCTACCTCAATTTAACCCAATGTCCCAAATGAGCCACCTCAAATATATATTAAATCACGAAATGAATTTCTGATCTTCATATTGCATCAGATATACAATCCACTGTACTTAGCATTCGTTTTTAGGGTATTTTGCAACTTATTTCTAACGCATCTTTATGCGAATGCACTTGTTTCTATACTCTCTACTCATCAAAGATAGGAATCCATTTGTAATAAAACGTCCTCTCGAAATCAATCCAGTGAGAATACCTACGACAGGTTATCGCACATAAAGGCGCCTGCGCAAGCAGCACTAGCTGAAGCATATATGTTATTCGGGCGGAATATGGATACCTTCTTACGTATGACATAATCAAAGAATGAAGCAGAACCATTCGTCATAACAAGGCTGCCAAAGTGAATGCTCAATAGTGCGTTAAATCCCTTATTGGGCTCCATAGTTTTGTTCTGGTCGAGGTGATCAAATAGGGGCAAAATTCTCACGTATCCTTCACGGCCCATCCGGGACGTTTGATAGTCTCCGGTTTGACTACATTTCGGCTTCTGGAATTTGATGCCTCTACTTAGAAAAACTGATCATCTGGAGGAATTTCCATTTTCAGGCAAGGTTGTATACGTTTCTCATGTAAAATGCACAAGGAATAATGGTGACACCGGATTTTCACGGGTGTTGTGTTAACGCAAGCCGCATTTTCAATGTTTCATTTACTTTTGAAGCTTCCGCTCGTCCGTTTCGCGACGCTATGCTGACAGCCTGCTTAAGACATACGATTAAAAAGAAAAAAATCAAGGGTTTAGGTCTTTATTTCTGTGAAAACAGAGCTTTAGCCTTGCTTCTCTAAAGAATGAGATCCTGAAAATCTCCTGGTGTTTGTAAGCAGTGCAGTGCTTCTCGAGTTGATGTTATGTACTGAAAGAGGACCCACCTGCGGTCACGTAGATCTCAAAAAGGCGTAGAATATTTCTAGGCGGAGTCGCATGTAGATGGCAGATGGAATCTAAGCTCCCTGTTCGCGATCAATTTTGGCGAAAAAGGCCACAAGTTGATCGTTGAAAGGGCCAAAATTTTGGGTGTAGATAGATAAATTTGCGCAAAAAAATGGCTGTGGGTTTTCTTTTCGGCCAATCAACATGTTTATCGCAGATGCTGAAGTTAGCAGGGGGGTCGTAGCCCCTACGATGCTCAGGAACACAAGGAGGCAAAAATAAAAAGTGTTTTGCCAGATGGAAGTAGAAGTGGAAAATGCGTTTACTGTAACACGAAGTTTATTTATCTGATGTTTAGGAATCAGTCGAAAACCTCTCATCAGAGGTTTTTTCCTTGAATAGGGTGATGCTTGCATATATTAGTGTTATAAAGGCATGGTTGGACTTGTGCTATTTTGCAAAAGCTCTTTATCTAAATACTATGCAAACCACTTTATGTCATACAGATTACGAGTATGTACTGTGTGTTGACCTCTTACAAAGCAGACACGGGCGTTATTAAAGTATACTATTTACTGGCCTTAGTAGGTATGATTACTAGCATTAGCACATTAGCATAGGAGCGTGCAATAAGCAGCGGTATCTTCGTCAGAAAAAATATAAACGTACACATCTTGAAAGATAGAATTAAGAGGGTGGAAACGAAGGCAAGGTCTGTTGTACAAGCGCCCCAAAAATGTACTTCCTCGAAATACTCTGAATCCACATTCACAGTCCATTGTTGAGAGCAAGGGGGTATAGCCCTAAATTTGGCTTACTCACTGGTACGTCTGACAAATTGAGGCATCAATGTTAGCACCAGTACTGCTAAACTTCTTGTTGAGATTTTAGGTGACATGGGCCCAGTGCTGACTTTAGTCAGCGTCACTTTCTGACTTATAATACAGCCAGAAATAGTATCAACATTGGCTTGTCAGTTAAAATTTTTCACGTAGAATTACGATTAAGTCAGTGCAGCTCTAGCCGATAGCGGTGGAAAATTGAGGCCTTGGGCAACCTTGAAAAATAACATGTTGTGCACCCTTTTAGGCCCAAAGCACGTGAATTGGCACTTAAAAGGGGATTTCTTCATTTGCCGTGTAGAGCCATTCGCAAAAGAGCGTTCAAATCTGACTAAGCTTGCTTGAAGCATATCGCGGCCACAAAGCTACATTTAAGATCATCCGCATTAATATATGGTTGAGAATGAGATATCATTTATGTAAAGCAAGAACAACTGAGGAACTATCACGGTACTTTGAAGGACACCATTCAAAGTTGTGGTTGATGAGTTGATGAGTATCCCACTTAGGCATTTTGTTTTCGATCAGAAATATAAAATCTGATGAATATAGTAAGGAGACTGCAAAATCCTGTAGCTTCTAGTTTGGCTAGAAGCCGCTAGTGAGGTCCTTTATCGAATAATTTACTAAGATAAAATACTTAAGCACCACAAATAAATGACCATTACGACCATGTTGCATGTTTCACAACATTGGTGCGGTAAAAAGTCATGTTGTGTGGAGATGAGTATTTGATATATAATTTAAAAAATCGGTAATTTTTACGGCAGTTAGCTTTAAGAGGAGTTTAGCCAGGGAGGTTGTTTCACCTACACTGCGGTTATTATGAATATCCGAACTTTAACCAGATTTAACTACGGGATATTATAATAGAAGTTTTCGAGTAGTTCGGGAAAAACCATTCTTAGAAAAAAATTGAAGATATAGGTTGAAAGTATCTTACTTGTTTGATAAGTGAGTTTGGAATTTTAACACTTCCAACCGAATGTGAATTTTAGAAGACCTATTTGTTTTAGGGGACTAGCGAGTAGGGATCAATGCTAGTGGGATTTAAATAACACACCGGACGGCTTGCAGGATAGTGGCTAGTTTCGATGGTAAATAACTTGGCGAAAAAAGCATAAAGCAATGCTGTTTACAGTGGTCGCCAAAGATCATGCGACCTTCATGAAGAAATTAGATTAGGTGCTTACGCGCATATTTAGTAACAATTTCTTGATTTATTCAGTTAATTGAATTTTGTGAAAACCTTTTTGTTAGTTAAATCGTCTTTTTAGCTAGGTTTATTGAGAGAAAAGGCCATTAATTTTGACGAAATTGGGAATAGTTTCATATCGAAGGAATTTACTGTGCTTTTACGAAAGAGAGAACCAAACTGCACCTTTATGTCGATTATACTATTCAGGAACTCCAAAATAAGTGAAATGGGTAAAAAATATCTCTTCCCGAACTGGACAAGTTTGTCGTAAATTGTTTAGATTCAAGTAAAGCCAAGTTAGAGGAATCACATTTGTTGGCATTAACATTGTACACTTGTATTTTAAAAATTAGGTTTAGCTATCCGGTGAAGGTTTTTGCACAAAACGCAGCAAAATAAATGTTTTTTGAATGCATAAATGATGGAGATTTTGTCCATGCAGCAAAAACGAAAAATCGAACATGATAATCCGAATTTAAGACAAAGAAGGCCTTATTGAATGGAAGTCGTAATAGAGTTTTTTGTCATAAAAGAGAAAATCCGAGTTCCAGGAAGCTGTTCGGAAGAAATGGAGGAACGATCACTGGAACAAAAGGTTTAGTTTTGTTTGCTTTGTGTACTTTGGGTTATTCAGAAACGAAACAGACAGAAGTATAACAAGTATTTTAAAAACTGGCAATGTAAATGACCAGTTTTTTTGAATTCGCATAATTATATCAGAAAGTGTAATGAATCCACTTATGCAAAAAGTAATCCATTATAAAGAGAAAAGAACGTTCTTTCATATCCAGTCAAATTTATTTGTTTATCTTTAGTCAACTTACAGAAATTATCACAATTCTCAAATGTCATTGTGCTATTTATTCGAAAGAAGTTAATGTACGAAGAAGTTCGTCAGCTGAATATCTAATCAAAGCACTTTCTCAGAGGTAAGCTTTTTATGGGAAGTTTTTTTATTGAATTTAGGGATACTACAGGGTGCCCCACGAAAAACTCCTAAATTTATGATAATGTTTATACTGGATAAGTGGAGAAAGTTGCATTCCGAGATGATATGATGAAAAGAAAGAAGATCTTCGGAAAATCAGGTTGTACTCGTGAATTTTCGAACAAGTATCATGTGTTCGTCGTCAGAATAAATTAAAAGTGAGGGCTGAGAATGTGGCACTAGATGTTTTGGAGGCAGAGGTTTCAATGGACGAGGGAGGGAAAGGGGTAACAACGGACGCGGGAGGGAAAGGGGGGAGGATTGGGTGGAAGGGTTATGGTGACGTGACACCCGCGGCGATAGGTTGTGCTAGAGAAGGGAGGGGGTGTTAGCGTTTGGAATATGTTAATACTGTTATAAAAATAAAAAATTATGGATAACAATTATAACTAACAACTTTACTGTGTAATTAACAAAATTTTACCCAATAAAAAGTTACAGATACCGCTCAAAATGCTGTCCATTAACTTCAAAACAGCGACGTAAGCGATCCATCCAGCTCTGAGTTGCTCGACGAATGACATCAAGAGGGATGTTGTTCCATGTGTCCATCAACGCATGCTTTATTGACTCAATATCAGTGATTCCTATTCTTCGTCTCTGAACCTCCTGTAAGAGTACACTCCAAATGCAAAAGGCCATTACATTCAGGTCAATCAAGAATGCTAACGAGTTCATTCACTAATTCATGGTTCACGTTATGAAAGTCAGGTTATTGCACTTTACCTCGGGGTTTTTAGAAAGAGAGCCTGGAAAAAACCAGGTCATTAGTGCGTGATCACTTGCAAAACGACCAGTTTGGTAATTCTTAGAAAAGGGTTAACGTCATTGGTAAAAAGTAAATCTATTGTGTTGTTGAGCCATTGAACTAACCAATTGCGATATGTATGAAACATAAATAGTGTCTATCAATTTCTGAAGTTTTTCTGTACATATATTTACATGCCTGTCAGTGTCTGACAGATAAAAACCACCAACGATTATTTTGACATCAAATCGAGTCGCTGCAACTTCTTCAAATACTTCACAGAGCTGACGTTCATTGCTTAAGTTCCATGAGGGATTATAAACACAACCGGTCACCATTTTAAGTGTAGGAGGATGACTGAAAATAACGTTAACCTTTCCAGAAACTGGTGAAATGGTCAGATTAAACGGGTTGTGTACAAGAATGATTAAACATAAGGAAAGCTACCGACGCCACATTTTTGAGCGCGGTCTTGTCAGTACAAACTAAAATTATCTTCAGCGGGCGTCGACTCAGAAATAAGAGTGAGCACAAGATTCAGTGGCACATAGCACATGTAGATCAAGCCCAAATGCAACTGTTTTGAGCTCTGTCACCTCATTTACAACTATTCTCGCATTAAGTGGGACTATACTGAGCTTATCCCTGAGATGCTGGTTACGCTTCTAAGTATATGTAACAAAGAAAACTTGGAGAAAAAAGGGGAAAATGCCGGCGAGACGAAAGTAGTAATATGTACTTATTAAGTTAATTTAATTTGCCCGATAATGACCGAGTTCCTAAGACGTAAATAATACCTATGAATAAGAACAATACATTTAAATCTTTTCTTAAGTGGAAAACGGAAGGCAATGATTTCTTTATATGAAGAGAACTTGACTTAATCAAAGAAGTTTGTGCATATTATAATTAGTGGATAACTATTCATAAAAAATTGTCAAATAATGTCTGGCATCCTCACGATCGTTTTCAGTGTATTCTTTGATAAATGGTACTTCTTTTCAACATTTACATCAAAGCCTTTAAAATAAGATCTAAATAAAGAGCATAAACCAAACAAATTAGGGGTTGGATATTATTTCTCATGAATAATAGCCACCTGAGTTATCTTAAAACATGTTTCAAAACAAGAAACCAAATTGCCGAGCATACAGAACTTCCGCAAAATACACTGTATATTTTATTCCTAAGGTTATTCAAAGTTCCATAAAAGAGTATCTCTTTTAAAAGTGCTTTAATTGAAAACTTAGCAGACAAATATTTGCTTTTGTTAAGTTTTTCCAAGGTAATGTCAATGAAGCTGGAGGCTTTTGAGCATTTCCTTAATTTTCCTGATCATAAATCATTCATTTTAACTGAAGATGAAATAACTGTCTTTTTTTGACAAAAGATAACTAGCTGCATATGTATATTGATATAACAATCGGCTTCAAGCTTGCAAGTGCAAAATGCATGCCACATGCATGGCCATTTTGTGGAAATGCGTGTTATTTTTCTGTCAGTCCCGTGTCCTAATAACGCAAACTCAGAACGTATAGTTTACAAAAATGTATATTTATACATGACTAAGATTTAGCAATGCCTTCTTAACATCAACTTCGCGGTAACATATATGGACGCCAATGTCAGTGGTTCGGTTTAAAAAAAATTCGATTTAATTTTATGTTAGTAAATTTGGGCGACAAAACTTCACAGTCAGCTAGACATTATACCTAAAATATAAATGAACCTCGTTTTTGCAAACAAATTAGATTCCTTCACTTCTTTAGAGCTTCACATCTATTAGAGCAACTTCCGACAAAGAATTTCAGTTCTGTAGGGGACAATCTTTCCAACCTGTTTTTACTTTTTCTGGAATTTTTCCATAGCACAACGCATATTTACATAACTTTTGTCCTGTTTTCGATTTAAAATTACTCATTGTTCAGCCAAGATTAAGCCACTTTTTTCTGCGTACCTTTAATCGAGAGGACAATTTTCCGAACTAAGGTATTTAAAATTATTTAAGCCATCCAGTTGATCAATATGTACTTAACTGCCAAGTTAAAGTTTTTCATGAACGTTGTATGCAAGACTTGCTATACTGTAGATTCTACTTCATGTTTACAAGTCGGGATCTCAGTTGGAAGTGAATAAGTATCAGTACATTCACAAACCCACGGCTCTAGCAAGATGTATTGATTGATGCTTAGAAAGTATGCTATTGAGCGCCTCATAGTATGGTTTACTACGTGGACGATTAGGCAAAAGGTGTCACATATGTTTCGTTACCGTGTTCACTCCCCTTCGTAATGAGGAGCAATCACTCTTTGTGATATCCTTTCACCATAGCAAAAGCATTTTACAAAATGCCTCACAGGTACTTGATATGGAAACTGGAAGCCCTAAGCATTTGGCCTCCACCCTTCCACTCTGATGTTTGATACTTGTCTTACCGCAGCCAAACTGCATTAGTAGGTAATAACTACTCGACGCGTCAGCCAATCAAGAACATCGTTCTCCATTACACTGTATGGGATCCGCTCTTTTTCGTGCTTTACATAAGCGAAATTTCGACAGTGTATAGAAAATCCGAACATTTAACTTACGGAGATAAACTAAACAGTCTACACTTAATTCCTAAGGACACTGCCTAATCGGCGTTGGTCACAACAGCGCAAACTTGCGTACGCTCTCACTGGAACGCGCAACCTGGCAGATGGAATCTTTGCAATATAAATGCAGTTTAAAGTAGAAGTAATCATACACTGATCTGTTTTATTATGTATCCAATCCGGTTGATGTTTTAGCGAAGCATCTCCACCAGACCAGGGCATGTTGCAAGACAAATAATTATGTTACTCACCAAGTTTCAGTAACGTTTACATTTTAAAGTTATTACGAACAAAGACAGGCACGCTCTGTTAGCTGTTTCTGTCTTAGGTATAGCCGTCGTCAGATAGAAGTAACCAAATGTAGTTCAACCTCTGAAATTGTTGCCACATTTGAGTTTTGAACACGCGTCTTGACGGTCAGAGGCAAACGTCCTAACCATTGAGCCCCGAGTGCGCTGTCTTGCCGGTGGTTGGTTGATAGTATGTGGTAGTGTCAATCGCACAGCAATGTGTGTCAGGATGTACTCATGCTGGTTAATGCCTTTGCGAAGCTTACCCACCACATACGCGTATTTTGTTAAGCAAATTTTATTGTTAGTTACTAAGATGCAGTAGCGCATGCGTGTTTTGGCCTCGCCAACCTTCTTTTAGAAAAGTCCACTTTTAGGATGATTTAGCCGAAAGGACTTTGTTTTAGTTTACCCGAATAAGCTAGCAGCATTGTCTCGTGAAGGTTAGATTTCTGCTAAGGCTGCAGAAATATATGGCTTTAAACCGTATCATTTATTCGTTCCGGAAATAAAGTTAAAAATGTACCGCTTGCTTTTTTGCCTCTGTCCAGACTACTGGTGTACCCTGAACATGTACAACATGTGTTTTCTCCCCATTCTAGAATACAGTTGTCCCTTTTTGGTCTGATGGACGCGTCTGAAGGCAATATGGTTAAGGGTATTCAGACAGTTTTTACTTGAAATCAATTTTTATATTTCTGTATACAGCACTTCTTATACTTATAGATGTCAGCAAGTAAACATTAAATCTATATGGGTTGGAAGACTCGAAGCCGATATTTGCTGCCTGTTTTTTGTATAAAAACACGAAAAGCCTACAAAAATTGCCGCTCACACGCCGGTTGGCCGACCCTGCACCACTTCAAATGGCTCCGCAATCACCTCACAACCCCTTAGTTTCACATCTAACCGTTCCTGCATCATCACTTCCAAATATCAGTTAAGCTGGAATCATCCTCCTCCAGACGGCGCATCTCCGACAATCGGTGATGTTCTCGTGACCACCGCAATGTTTTCCTCATGTGACGATTAGGATATTGAACAACCGCGATGACCTGTTTCTGAGAGCCTAGCAGCATGACATCCGATATAAATAGACTCTTCGCCTTCCAAAAATCCCACAGGCGGCAGTTTTTCTCCTTAAAATCCCACAAATGGAATAAAAAACTACATTTACGAATGATGCCTAAGGAGTTTGTTTACTGTCTGCCCCCTACTCTAGTTCCATTACTGGCACCGCCACATGTTCTGCATCATAGGTATGTACAAAGAGGGAATTCAAAGATGTTTACCTATATTTCCTTAATAAAAATGAACTAAACTGAACTCCAAAAGTTTGGTTAACATTTACATTACCAATTTTTGAAGTCAAAGGCTTTCAGTTTGGAAGGTTATTGTCCTTAATTTCCGTTTTCTTCATAAAAACACTCGAATTCTTGGGGTAAACTTTGGTACTTTTGGTATTTGAGTTACTGTTAATGATTGTAAATCGGTGGCTAAATGCGTTTACATTCTCCTCTGAAGAGTCAAGCAGCAATGCCAAGTGAGGCAAACTCTTCTCCGTTTTGCAAACTGACGGTGGTCTTCGAGGTATCTGTCGATGATCACTCACATACAACGCAGAATTTATTGGTATCAAAAAGTTTCGCGACAACTTCTCAGATGCTTCTTGTCACTGCATAAGAAAGATAACGAGGAGCAGCCATTTTTAAAACAGCCCGTCATGATATCCTTACTTTTAATGGGTGAAGAAATATTTCAATACAATAAAGTGACAGGTACGCTGTACTATAGAAAGGACCTACAACGCAGCAAAACTAGTCTTCTAAAGTTCAACTAAAAGCATTCCAGTAAAATGGGCGAAGGATGCCTTGTCATTGCACGCAACTTCAAAATGTGTTTACGAATTCACATGTACTTGCAGGTGCAAGTACATTGGGCGTTCACAAGAAGACATAATAGCACGGTCCCCTTTTGCCAAGTATTTATTGGACAGTGGTCATTCTGTCGACGCCAAAACGGCGTTTCGAGTTTTCGTTCAAGTCCGAACAGACGGATCCCTGCGCTATTTGGAAGTTGCATACAAATGGTGGGGAAACCTGACCTATACAAGCAGCTTGACCATGTGGTCAGCCTCCAATCGCCCTGGTAATCGTTTAATTAATTAAATTCTCAAGTGTTTTTCGTTAAGTTCCCTCACCCACTTCTTCGTTTATGTTGACTTAACGTTCCCGTCCTTTATCAAGTATTTTTTAAACTGACCCACGTTCCTTGATGTTGCCAGAGATTCTGTGAAATTCACAACTGCTCTATGTGTCTTCGTTATCTTTATTATGCAGTGACAAGTGGTAAGTGCGAAGCTGTCCAGAAATTGGTTAATATCAATAAATCTTGCTGCTTATGCCTGCCTGTAATAATACTATATTATTCTTTCGACGATAGGGAGCATTCTAGACCATAAACATCACGATCTTATCTCACCTCATGTTCTCATACCATAGCAACCTAACTACCTATTAAAAGCAGTTTTCTCTCCTATTTTTTTGGAAATCGATGGCTCAACGAAATATGCCACCGATTTCCTTTCTAACAGTTTGTTTTTTCATTTCTTTTTTCTCTGTTCGCCATATTTACTAAACATTGTTCACTATAATGCAAAAAGAGGTCATCTGTAAATCGGAATTGAGTTTATATGTATATATTCACTCAGGAATGTGCAAACACCGATCGAATAGGCTTCCGAACTAAACACAGTTTATGTGGTGGTCAAAGGTCCCCAACGGGTGACCGCCTGCCAGGCTGATTCCGGCCAAGTCATAATAGCAGTAAGTGGGGTATGACAGCATCTGGGGGTTACTTGATACAGAACTGTTTCGGGCTTATTAGCCTTCATCAGCCAAACATATCCCTGAACACCAGCTGGTCGGACAACACAAACAAACGCACTCACAGAGTGCGCAGTTGGTCCACCACTGGTGTCTATCAGATGGGTCATAAGCACTTCATCGAACCGCAGTTCTTCAGCGTCTCGCCACCTGCCATTTTATGTTACTGCTATAATGACTTGGCCGGAATCGGCCTGGCAGGCGGTCACCCGATGGGGACCTCTGACCACCACATGCACTTTGTTTAGTTCAGAAGCCTATTCGATCGGTGTTTGCACATTCCTGAGTGAATATATACCCGATCAGCAGTGACCGCAAATGGCAGGTGGCGAGGCGCTGATGAACTGCGGTTCGATGAAGTGCTTATGACCCATCTGATAGACACCAGTGGTAGACCAACTGCGCCGTCTGTGAATGCGTTTGTTTTTGTTGTCCAACCAGCTAGAGTTCAGGGTTATGCTTGGCTGATGAAGGCTAATAAGCCCGAAACAGTTCTGTATCAAGTAACCCCCAGATGCTGTCATACCCCACTTACTGATATACGCATATATATATATATATTTATATATCAAGGAAATTATCGCGGAAATTATTAGGTGCATGACATGGAAGTAGGTGGATAAGACATGACTTTTAAGGGTTAGACCCTAGAGTTTGATGATTATTTTCGTCGAAGACAATCAACTGCCACGGAATGACCACGGAAATATCCATTCTTCAAACGAGTAGCACTAAAAGTAGTGTGAATTCTATATGGCAATGATGTTATACCATACTTCAGCATAGATAATAGCTTAATGCCCAGACACGTGTTTCGCCTATGTTTCTGCTACTGCATGATTCAGCAACGAGGGGTTCGGCTCTTCAGTAGGCCCCCAATGTTATCTATGCAGTTTCTAGTATATGACCTCCAGATAATAATCAAGAAAATAATTGCGGAAATTATTAGGTGCATGACATGGAAGTAGGTGGATGGGACATGACTTTTGAGGGTCAGACATTAGAGTTCGATGAACATTTTCGTATGGTATAACATCATTGCCATATAGAATTCACACCACTAGTAGTGCTACTCGTTTGTAGAATGAACATTTACGTGGTCATTCCGCGGCAGTTAATTGTCTTCGACGAAAATATTCATCGAACTCTAAGGTCTGACCCTTAAAAGTCATGTCCCATCCACCTTCTTCCATGTCATGCACCTAATAATTTCCGCGATTATTTCGTTGATTATTATCTGGAGATCATATACTTGAAACCGCATAGAGAACGTTGGGGGCCTACTGAAGAGCCGAACCCCTCGTTGCTGTATCATGCAGTAGCAGAAACATCGGCGAATTACGTGTCTGGGCTTTTAGCTAGTATTTATGCGGAAGTATGGTATAACATCATTGTCATGTAGAAGTTCACACTACTTGTAGTGCTACTCGTTTGTAGAATGGACATTTCCGTGGTTATTCCGCGGCAGTTGATTGGCTTCGACGAAAATGTTCATCGAACTCTAGGGTCTGACCCTTAAAAGTCATGTCCCATCCACCTACTTCCATGTCATGCACCTAATAATTTGAGAGATTATTTCCTTGATTATTATCTGGAGGTTATATACTACAAACCGCATAGAGAACGTTGGGGGCCTACTGAAGAGCCGAACCCCTCGTTGTTGTATCATGCAGTAGCAGAAACATCGGCAAAACACTTGTCTGGGCTTTTAGCTAGTACCTATGCGGAAGTATGGTATAACATCATTGCCATACATATATATATATAACATCTTATACCGTCAAGACAGTAAGCCCCTGACTCAACGGTTAGTACGTTCGCCCTGACGGCGGAGATCACGAGTTCAAATCTCGGTGTGGCAGTTATTTTCGCGGCCATACTGGGGTTAAATATTACTAGCCGATGACGCTTACTGGGACAGTAAGGCATTTCTAGTGTCATCTGCCTTTGCTGGTTATGTCCTTCTGCCTTTATACTACATTATACGTTTGCTAACACATCTGTAAATAGGAACATTGTAATAATTTTTACTGCAGCACTTGTTATGTAAAAAAAGGGCGTATTGCGCCTCAAAAATACAATAACTTTATATATGTTAAAGTCTGCTTTAAATCTTTTGATAGGATGGTTACACGATCTTTTAGCAACAACTGCATTCATGCATTGTGAAATGGCCTAATCAACCTGCGTAGGATACCGACACCCAAATTCCTCCAAGAACCTTAATCGGACTGTCCCTCATGCATAATTTTTCAAGCGGCGAATTTTACCAGTACAAATAGAAATTTTTCAATCCTTGACAGAAATAATATGGTTCGAACAGGAGTCTTGGCAATACCGGTTATAATTGCATCAACAATAAGAGCAGAAGTTGACTGTAAAATGAAAACAAATAAATTTCATGTTTAACGTCCAAAGTTCCCTTGAATTACATACTTAGTTCTGTTGACAACCAAATCCAGGGTCAGTAATCACTGCTGCACGTATGCAACTTTATAACAACTGTAATGAGTAATATATAATACATGCTATGTCCCATCCGATTGACATCGGACATTTTTTAATCAAAGCAAACAATATTGGGCAAATATGGTGGAAGGAGATAATGGCAGTGAACATGGATCCTTGAACAGAAGTTGGTGGCATAGTTTAGCGAGCAAACAATTTCAAAAAATATAGGAGGAAAGTGTCTTAATAGGCAGTTAGGTTGCTATTGTACGGTAAGATGCGGTGTTGTTGAATCGTTATATTAAGGGTACAAAACGCCCTTTGCCATGGAAACCATTCAGTTGGGGGGTGACTAAGGAGGGGCATATTGAGGACAAGGAGATTCAAAACGAGCAGGGGACAACAGAAGTCACGTGGACAGTGTTTTAGCGACGCGTTAAGCGTCGTAAGTGTTATAACGATGACATCTGACAAGTGTCACCGTTGAATTACTCTCTGTTGAAATCCCCAACAAAGAACACAGTTGCAAGGGCGTGATTTTGGATCCACTGACAAGGAGGGTTTATTGTGTACAAAAGCCGGAGGAGCTATCTCGGGTGGCTGTTGCCTCCAGCGTCTTCGTTATCCGGTCGGGCTGCAACTCTTTGTGTCTCGCCTCGGAGCGAGCCCGGCATTGGGAGCGGACTGGCATCATCAGGCGTCCGTTGTTGCAACAAATCTTTTTCAGGGGGACAGTGGCTTATGCGAGATTGTCTGCGCGTTCTCTCGTGACCGCTTTGGCCGCGTCGGGATAGCACAGCGCGACCACTTGACCCTCAGGCCTTGTGTAGGCTCACGTGAATTCCTACGTGCGTGCGTGCGCGCGTTCGCTCGTGCGGTCTAAGGTCATTCCTTGTGGTATTTTATCGCCTGTTATGCAGTCTGAGCTAATAAACAAAGAGTTTTGGTTAGGCTAGACTCTAACATTCTAACGGAAAGTACCAGAACTGTGAGAGATACAAGGAACAAACGGCCATCCAGGATCATCTCTAGGTGCATTTATTCATTAACCAGCACATGTATGCAAATGGTATTACTCGCACGAGCTAGTATTATTTCGTAAAAAAAATGCGCGAACACCTTCTAGCATGGCTAGGCGAAGGCCAAACAGAGAATAGTATTAGCTTCATGCTAGCGCGCATGGCGGACTTAGGATATCGCGTGGACGCTAGAATGGTATTTCGAGTGGTTTGCATTTTCTTCTAAAGCTACTTAAAAGTTTTGAGCAGCATATATAGGAAAGAAATTAGTACCATAAAACTAAGTTACCGATTCTACCCACGAAATTAGCATTTCATAAAAATCGCTTTTTACCTACACATTATCTGCAGGGATTGCGGACCAAAGTCAAGATCTACCCAATGTACACTTCCTGCCAAGTGCAGCCGTAAATCGCAAAGTGCATCTGTCAGCAATGTTGCCAATAGAAACGGCTAGAAGCAATGTTCACAAGTTATAAACCTCAAAATGTATCAATCCTGGTATGGTTGCACTGCGCATCGGACATTAAGGGGGACACGGCTTTATTAATGAACCTATTCATACTGCCAGGCTGTTGTAATAATGTTTCAATTTCTGCACTCTCACTTCGTGCTGTTCTGTGGGCGTTTCCGTTCCTTTTCTTACGCGGGCGTATTGGTATAACTGGTTGCGCAACCACCTAAACCATTTGCCTTATCTTTCAATTATGCTTTTTCTATTAAGACTGCAATGTATTTTCCACACTTGGTCAAAATAAAAAGATTGTGCATCGCGAATGCCCCAGAAATGTATAAACTGAGCAGACACCTCCTTTGTGCCATCACTTAATGTTAAGAAGCGAAAATAACTGCTGCGACGACGACATCTAAGAACACAAACAAACTTCTGGAAAATATTTAAGCATACAGTCAACGTAGGCAATTATCTACCTGTAATGGTTTCCCCAGACATGCACGCCTACTACCCCTTTTGTGTTTTTATGCGTCCTACTGACAAATGACGTATTTTGGTTGAGTTATAGACAGTTCTCAGGACTATAACCCACCAAGCATGGGCTTCTTAATTTAACTGATTCAAGCGGCAAAATATTGGAATCCACGTTCGCCATTGGCTCCTGTTCGAATCTTACAAAGCCATTTATTTTTCCAGTTGAGTCAATTCGATTCAAGGAGCTCAATCAAAAGGTTTTGTTTTGGGTTAAATAAGCAACCATTGCACGCACAACATTGTGGTCAGTGAAACCGAACTAAACTTGTCCAGATTTAAGAGGGCAGCCATTTTCCTGGCGGAAACAATTGACAGGCAATTATGGAAGAAAATTGTACTAGCGGGATTCTAGCAACGGAAATGACGGCAAAAGGTTTAAAAAATAAATTTTTCAGACACTTTGTTTGCAGAGCTTTTGGGCATAATATTATCCGTTAATCTTCGCTCTCAAGACATTCAAGCCGTTTTCGGGAGGGGAAAAACTAGAAAAATGGTCATTTTCCATTCTTTCCTGATTCCTGAAATAACTTGATGAAAATACCTGCGCTCAAAATCTGTTCCTTATTAAGCTTCACATTTTGCCGAATACCTGACGCCCGTTTATGAGGAATGAAGAGAGTCCGTGCGCAGAATTTTAAATTCGTCAGCGTTTAACTGGAAAGCAAGGCAGAGAGCTAAGCTGTCATTTATTCTTACTAGTGGCACGTTGACTACATTTCTTCGCCACGAAACAAATCGTTTTCGCCTTAAAAGTTTTTGAAATTATGACAGAAGCAACCAAGTGCCTCAGTCGACACGGTACAGCAATCTGTCAGCAAAATGTGCAAAGTGAATATGATTAGATAACAGTCAATAGATTATCAATGGAGTTTCAAAAGCCTTTCGTTCAATGGACGAGATAGTAACTGGTAAGAGCAGCAGCGATTCCTTTTACGAAACACTTTGTAGTTTACTATGCCTAACTACTTACCTTTTTCGCTACACGTATCTTTAGCCCTAAGTCTGATTCTATAAATTATCTGACAGTAAGACAAAAGCATGGGGTTAATTGTTAACACGCTCGTCCACATAAAAAAAATCGTCACCATAGCGCTTTTTTGATGGGGGAGAAAGTGTCGTAATGCAATGCGTGGATCAATTGGCGATAGTTTCATATAGTCTGACAGGTGAATTTTGTGACCTACAACAGCGGTGCTGGATTCCTCGCAACCATTTACAACAGGTACACAATCTTGATTTCCTTCTCTGCTTCTTATACTGTTCTAACTATCAATTATATTTTCACACTCGCACACAAATTGACGGAAGAGCTGGGTGTAGTGATTTCACCTTCGCCGAAAAACCAGACATGAGGTCACGTGATTGCAAGTATCGATCTACCTTTTGGACAGCCGCATGTGACACCATGAACGTTTGCCTCTCGCGGTGTTCCTAACCCGCGTAAACTCGTATGCTAACCCGTCCGTCTTGCTGATCCTCCCCAAGGCCCATTAACAGAGAACCTAAATGGGCTGACTGCCTACGCCATCACCCCCTGGGACCAAGCCGACCGCGCGTCTGGAAGTGCGCTCCTCGGTCAATTTAGTGACCCGGCATTTTCTGTGCTAAATTAACAAGCACGTTTGTCGCCTGCTTCTCCTCCTTATGCACTAGCAACCGGATCAAAATGTCGTAACCGTTAGGGTTTTATCTATTAACATACCATTCTACGATATGACAACCTTCATAAGCTTGTTACTAATTAGGAATGAGGCCATAATTTGAGGACATCTTAATCAGGCCTTTGAAAGCCAACGACAAACGCTGAACAAAATGCTTCACATGGTGACTAGATACAGCATTTTACATACAATTTCTCACATTATACTTCGCATGCAAGCAGCAGAGAAGAGCCTAATTTTAGGCTGTCATTACACTATAGTTAATTAGAAAGTTAATTTGACGGTTATAAATTCGTCACCTTTTAACAAATACATGCAGCACGAAGGAGCTCCCTGCTTTTCACACTCTTACAACAATAAAGCAGTGGTCATTTTGCAAGATAGGGCATACTGCGCTTTATCAAGGGAAATCACGTTTTTTGAAATACTTACTTTTCAGAAGATGAAATGGCGAACATACCTTTGTTTTCGATAATTCTCATCAGGCTTTTAAATTTATGTGCTAATGAAGTAACTGAAGAATGCAGTTTGGTAGAAAAATAAAACTGTGGTCAGCACAGGGGGAATGGGGGGAGGAAACGGGGGTCGAAATACGCTCACCATTAGGGGGAACTGGAGTTGCCTGAGTCAAGCTCTAGCAACCACTTTCCCAGCAGCCAACGCCCATGTTCTGTTCTCGACGACTTCCATTCTATACGGAGAGGTCAAGGACAAACTGCCAGCCCAGACCACATCTATGTTCATAGATTTATTAACTTGCTCCTGTGGAGCGAGATACATTGGTCGCACGAGCCGGCGTTTGTCCAAGAGAGTACGAGAACACATTCCAGCATGGTAAGGGAAGGGTCAACTAAAGGGTGTCAATAGTTCCATCTTTAGCGCACCTGGTAGACTCAGACCATCGGGTGGATGCCAAAGAGGCCTTCCAAGTTATCCACAAGGTGCCTTTAGGCTATTCAAATTTTCTTGGACAACGTCTTGGCTACGGCAGAAGCGGCCACCATCACGCTACGCCAACCGATCCTGCGCGCTCAAAAGAACTTCGTCGCGGCGCCGCAGCTGCCATGGTCAAAAGGTGCTAATCCAAAAGCCAGCAGCTTAACACCTCAGCCGACTTACTTAGATATTTCGGCGGCGAACGTCTGCATGCTTAACATTTTTGAAGATTAAGTCAAGGTCAAAATGGGACATTTTGGCAGGTTATTGACTCCTTTAAAACCAACAGGACATCTCATCTGCTGAAATTGAAAAAGGTCACTTTGCTATCTCAAGCGGAGCAGTTTGCAATATAAAAGATAACTTCTGGGTTTAGTTCTACGCTAAAAAACACAGAGCAGAGAGGTAGAATGTCAACGATAACTTTGCAAAACTAATAATCTTCCGTCCGTTCTGTTTCACGTTTTTCTGTTTGTTGCTTCTGCTTCTGTTGCTTAGGGATTCTCAGCCAAATTAGGCAGCATGTCTTGTGTGTTTTTATATATGCTGTTTTACCATCAATATTTTCGATGGGGCAAAAACAAACTGCAGCCCCTAATTGATTATTTTTATGGCACATAGGGTAGCAAACTTGATCCATTACATTTGAGAAGTTAATTTGCTCCTCTTTCTTTGACATTAATGGTTATTTTCAAAAACTGCGCCTACCTCAATTTCATGACCGCCAAACAAAATTGTCAGTTCTATAAAAATATAGTTTAAAAAATGTAAAATCCCTTATTGGGCTATAAAGTTGTGTTCCGGTCTACGCGATCATATAGGGGCACGATTCCCACGTATCCTTCACGGCCCATCCGGAGCATCTGCTATTCTCCGGTTTGACTTTATTTCAGCTTCTCGAATTTGAAGCCTCTTCTTCAAAAACTGACCATTTGGAGGAATTCCCATTTTCAGGCAAGGTTATATATGCTCCTCATGTAAAATGCACCAGGAATAATGGTGAGAACGGATTTTCTCGGGCGTTTTGCTAAACGAACGCCGCATTTGCAATGTCCCATTGGCTTGTAAAACGTCGCTCGTCCGTTTCGTGATCCTATGCTGACAGCATTGCTTTAACATTTTTAATCTTACGCAAGAGATTCTAAACATGTCCTGGCGTTTGTAAGCAGTGCAGTGCTTCACTTAAATCGCGACTGACGTCAAAAGCAGCCTTTAAGAATAACATTTCAGTAGAGAGATCGAAAAAGACGCACAATATTTATGTGCGGAGTCGTATGCACCGATAGCAGGGAGACGGGATCTAAGCTCCCTGTTCGCGATTAATTTTGGCGAAAAGGCCACAACTGTATGTTTGAAAGGGCCAAGATTGTGAGTAACGATCGATAAATTTGAGCAAATAAACATGGCTGTGGGTTTTCAATTCAGCCAATCGATATATTTATCGCAGGTGCTGAAGTTAGCAGGGAGGTCGTAGCCTCTGAGACGCTTGGGTTCACAAAAAGGAAAAAAATGAGAAGTGTGATGCCAAATGGAAGTAGAATTTGGAGATGCGTTTACCGAAACATGAAGGTTATTTATCGGACGTTTGGAAACCTATCGAGAGCGCCTCATCAGAAGTATTCGTTGAATAGGGTGACACATGCACAGATTAATGTTATAAAGGCATGATAGAACTTATGCTAGCTTTTTAATTAGGCTTTATTTAACTTCTCAGCAATGCACCTTATCTCATGCAGATTAAAAGTGCAAACTGGGTGTTGACCTTTAATAAAACACACATTCACGGGTGATATTACTGTATATTATTTACCGACCGTACTAAGCGAGATTAAATGAATAAGCACTTGAGTATAGGCACTTGTATCAAGCAGGAGTATTTCAGTCTAAAATACTGGAAAGGTACCCATCTCAATAGATAGTGTTAAGAGGATGGAAACCAGGGCAAGCTTAGTTATGCTAGCACGCCAAAAATGTCCTTCCACGTAATACTCTAAAAGCACATTCACACCCATTGTTGAGATCAATCAAGGTTTGACACTTAGCGTTAGCCTTATCAACGTCATCTATGACAAATGGCAGCGTCAGTACTAGTACACTTTTTGCTGAGGTTTTAAAGGGCAATGAGTCCAGTGCCGAGTTAAGTCATGATAAACTGTCCAAACACAAATATGCTCTCCCTTTATTCCCCGCGTTAAACGGGCCCGAATATTAAACTAGCAGTTCCTGCTTTATTCACCCATCTCCTTTCAGCAATCTATATTAATGTTTTATTGGATAGTTAAGCTGACCTTATCACCAGCCAGTGGCCGTGCGCAGGTGAATATGCGTCCATGTATTTATACGGTCTCCTTAGCTGCCATGCACTTCGTCGAATTGACTTCTTCAAAACGTGTCAGGGTATGTGAACGTGCTCTGCAAGCTTTTTTTTCTATCGCAAAAGCCATAGCGTTTACGCTAATATAATTTTTAATGATACGCTATAAATGTGTTTTCCTACACTATACCTACTAGCTATTGGCACGTATAATCTGAGTACTTAAAACTTTAGTTCAAATGTTTGGAAATATTATTACTCATATAATCTTCAGTTGCACACTTGTGATTTTCTATTAACTTAACATTAGCACTGGTCCTTTCTGTTCCCAGATATATTCATAAGTAGTATTTACTTTTAGTGTGTCGTTCGTGAACGCATGACTTGTATCAATAGCCACTGTCCGCTATTGTATTTTAATCCAACATCACACTGTCCGTTGCCCATTGACTGTTATACATAAATAAAATTAGCTTAAAGTATACGAACTTCAGGTACTTTTTAGTCAAATATTTTATTTTTATCTTTCATATTCCTTGAAATACTTGACTAATCTATGCGTAACATGAGCCTTGATTTATTTTCTTTTCAATTTACGTTACAGTAAACCACGTAGTGACAGAGAGATTTGTCTACTTTGTCTGTGTGCACTAATCACCCATTTCAGATCAGCTCAGGTTAGAGTTATTGAAGGAGCTGCAGTTCCTTCAAATGTTTGAAAGTTAAGTTTACATTTCAGGCTTAGTATAGAACAGAGTGCAAGATGGCGCTCAAGGCATGTGCACCATCTACATTTAACTAAACATGGCTTCATTTTGTCTAGATCCTGTGACGCCACCTCCAATCACACTGCCCACACACGCACGCAACAAATATTACTCTCTCGCTCTCTCTGGAAAATGCAGGTCACCTCAATGGTTTCTGGACTCTCGGTGCTGTTTCTTCTCCTTCCATTTGTGACTCCTAAATGCATAATGCGCAGTCTCTGTGATGTTAAGCTGGAACTTCCATGCCATGCTGCGTTTGCTACGGAAACCATTTGGCACGTACCTGAAATATACCCCGTCGAACTCCCCGTGTCTATCAAACTATACTGTCCGAATGTTAAAGACACCGGTTGCTGCAGCTTTGGTCAGACTCTCCAGCTATCCCACTATCTAGAACGCGCAGCATATTATATGGGAAAGTAAGCGACAATCTCTTTCTCTTTCTCTTTTTTGAGTACTGCAAGCAACATTACGCAAATTGAAAAAGAACAATAATCACTCACAAAATTTAATTTAATAGGATTGCAACAATGTTCATCACGCAATCCAATTATTATTTTTTCAGTCACGCTAGGTTGCTGGCTCTCTGATGGGCTTCTTTCTGACCGCTAAGAAAAAGATGGTTCTTTAAAAAATGGCAAATTGAATAGCATGCATCTTTGCCATTTATTTTGACTGCTTTTATAACGTCAAATATATTTTACGGAAAGTATGCACACAAAAATCCTTTCTTGTACGTATTTGACAGCACATTACGCTTTCTTTGAAATTTATCCTTAAAGAAATCGTTACCTTTGATTTTAAGAGATTATTAATTGTAAAATGACTTTAAAACCTTCCGAATGCTAGAATTTAATTCAAGTTTTACAAACTGAATTTTGTGTTCATCCTGTACAGTGGAGTCCGGTTAATGTGGACACCTCCGCTCCAGGCCAACTGTCCATATTAACCGGCTACTCACATTAAGCGAACTGACCCCAAACCAGTCGTTTCTACGTATCAAAAACAGAATTTTGCATCTGAATGAAGTTTAATTGAAAGAACATGCTCAGTTTTGATTGCTTTGGTGGAAACTTTTCTCTTAAAGCTCCCCTAAATTTCTTTTTCACAATGTCAAAATTCTCCACATCAAAACCGTGTTGTCGATGCCCCATTTCGAGTACGGCCAATGCCGCCCTCATTTCTTTTGATGAGACTGGGGGCTCGACTTCTTCGTCTTCCTCTACAGACTTTTCTTTCTGCTCGTCTGGTACCTTCTTGACACCTGCAACTGCTTCGGTGAGTTCGCTTGTCACCTCCTCCAGTGTTGCCTCCTCGGCGACTTCGGCATCGTCGTCGATTGAAACCCACTCTAGAAAACTCTCGATCCTGTCCTCTGTCACGTCTTCTGGAATCGGAATTGCGACTTCATTCTCTGCAACTTCCTCTTCAGTAGTGATGAAGCCCCCTTTTCTACAGCAATTTACGATTATCTCCGACATCACATTTTTCCACGAAGTACTCAATATCTCCATGGCCTGAAGAACGTCAATCTTCCTCACAACGTTGTGAGCCAAACGCATGCCAGTCTCATCGTCTTCCACTAGGTCTTGGATGATCTGCAAAATCTCTCACCGGATCGCGGTCCGAAAGAAGGCTTTAAGAGATCGAATGATGCCCTGATCACAGGGTTGCAGAACTAAAGTTGTGTTGGGTTGCAAAAATCGAAGTGTGATGTTCCTCAGTCCTTCGAATCGAGTGTGGGTACTGCAGTTATCTGCCAAGAGAAGGATCTTGCGCTTCTGGCGCCCCATTTCGAGATCAAGTTGTCGTAAGAAATTTTCCCTTAGCCCAGACGTCATCCATGCGTTCTTCCCGAATGCGTAATGCACTCCCGATGGAATGTTCTTTCCTTTTAAGCACCTTGGCTGCGTTGATTTCCCGATCACAATAAGCGGCTGTTTTTCTCCTTCCAGACTGCACGTAACCAGAGCGGTGATTCTGTCCTTCGCCGTTTTGAATCCCTTTGCCGACTTCTGGGTCAGGTACGTTGAGTCCGGAAGTGCCCGAAAATAAATTTATGTCTCGTCAGTGTTGAAGACATCCTTGGGTTGAAACTGATTAAACAGGTCAGACCAATCTTTCTTGATGAAATCATCAGGTTTGGAGGCGTCGGCTTCTGCTGCCGCACCACGCAGAGTCGCAAAGACAAGTCCATTCCTCTTCTTCCACCTTGCAAACCACCCTACGGTGGGAGTGAAATTGATTCCCGCTACTTATGCGATTTTCGCAGCCTTCACCATAAGCAGCGGACCATTGAGAGGGATGTTACGATCGTGGGCCCAATGACAAAACTGCAAATGTGCTGCCTCGATATCCTTGTCCTTTCCATATCTATTGCATTTCTGTGCAGGGCCTTGTTCATCTTCTGAAGCCGCACGACAAAGTTCCTCTTCTTTTTTCACCAATTTTCCCAACATCGACTTGGAAACTCTAAGCTGGTCGGCTGCCTCTCGAAGACCAATTCGGGGTGACTGCTTCTTAAGGTCATGGAACTTGTCCAAAACATCCAGTTTCTCTGTTGGTGTTTGATCCTTTCGCTTCCCCATCTGGGAAAGAAGGGAAAGAAAGACTGCAGAAGTCGAAGAACAACAGTCAAAAGCACTTCACTTTCTCGTGATCAGCCTCCACACGTACAAAACCACAGGCAAACCAACAGAAAAGCTTTGTAAACTGTTCATCTGAAGCAAAACATTCAGAACAGGACGCAGGAATTCCCCGACGCGGGCGATTTGGACTGGAGGTTTGACAAAATCTGTAGGAAAGCAGATAAGGGAGACAAGGGTGAGGATACGGGGGCAGGGCAGGGGGAGTGGGAATAGCCTAGATGACGTATTGGTGGCCTCCTTCGACAACTGCACCTCCCAACTGTGGCGAACAGGACGCGGGAATTCCCCGCCGCGGGCGATTTGGACTGGATTTTTGACAAAATCTGTGGGTCGACCGACCGGTTGACAGCTTGGTGCTGTCCGCATTAAGCGGTGGCTGTCCAGATTAACCGGAGGATTTTTCGATGGAGAAATTCCGTTCCTGGCCAACTGTCCACATTAAGTGGTTGTCCACATTAACCGTGTCCACATTAATCGGATTCCACTGTATAAGGAAAAGTGCGCTCTTGCATACGAATTGAGGAAATGTTTGCATAACTTTCGTATAATTTTTGAAGAACACAAAGATAATGATATTCATTTAAGGGGCAGCCTTTATGAATTAAGGATACGATGTATTATGAATAAAAACGTGTGGTCGTAAATACTGACAACTGCAATTTTTTAAACCGAAGAATATCCATCCTTTTAGAATAAAATTCAATGAAGGCGTTACTTGCTATTATCTTAGTACAAGCGAGGACTTTTTGATGCATGCTTTCCGTAAAATATATTTGAATTTATAAAGGCAGCCAAATCACTGATGCAATTGCATACGATGTAAGCAGCCTATTTTTAAAAAAATAGCTTTTTCGCAACGGTCTACAAAAAGCCAATCACAGAGCCGGCATCCTAGCCTGACTGAAAATAATGGAAATTGAACTCCATGGTACACCGTCTTGTAACCCTTATCAATTTTAGTTTGTGAGTGTTTACCGGTCTTTTGCAAATTGCGGAATGTTGCTTGTAGCACTTGTCATACTGCATATAAATAATCTTTGAGACTGACAGCTGCCAAATAACCTTACCGGAGCTTTACATCGCGTAAAGTTGTGTGGTATCCACCAGGATCTTATATTAAGCAATCCATCTTTTTTTGTTTTTAATTGTTAACGTAGATGTGGCCCCTAAATTGCATGCGCAGTATTCACTTAAGTGCGTCTACCTACATTTTATGTGTCAAATGAAATTTGATGCTATATTGGCTGACATGAGGGAGTACACGTGTGCTAGCATCTTCTCACACTGCGTATGTAAAACCGGTTTGTATGCCTTAACAAGTTGACGGCACATCGCGAAATTTTAAGTCATCATCAGAAACAATCACTGATATTTTTGCATCTATAACATCGTAAGTGGAAGTTTGAGAATTCAAATAGTTTAGGAGGCGGTTAGACTACCTTTTTATTTGTCGGTGGTGACAGTTCGCATTTTGAAAAATACTGGTTAGCAGCACCTGAGTAACCTACCAATTTTTTGAAAAGAAAAGTGGGCAAACGTATGTTTTCGGCAGCGGTTTTTCAAATCAGCACATCTTCAGAGACAACGGGTATCAGTAATGATTCTAATATCGTAGGAGGGAAGAGATCGTGAAGAATACGCGTAAGTGGCATCATCTTACCAGCTCGGTTGTTGCATCGCCGATTAAATGGTAGCTTTATGAAGAAGCCTTTTGATTACAACGGTTAAGTCAGCAGGTTTCTTAGTGCATTCGCTAATATTCTTGAGGATGAAAATTTCTGGGTATCCATTTTCAACAACCATGTCCTGCACTTGTTTGAATTCTGCTTCTATAGTTTCAAGCGAGAATATCCGTCGTACTCTTGCTGCTAACTCCTGCACTAAATTTAGTTGGATATTAAGGGGAACTAAATTGTGAACATTTTCCCGTCCAGTTTTTCTTTCTTAATGCCTTACATAGGACAAATCCATCATTTTGCCTTCGCAATAGGACATCAAGGGACCCAATTTCATTGTCTACTTCAGTCTTTGCGGCAAAACTTCAGCGATGAATGCGTGCTGTTAAACTTGGCACCAGAACGTCAGCGTCAGTGTTGTGGTTTGTCAGGCAAACGATGTCATCCACATATCGACGGTAGAATGCATCAAGCACTCAAAATATGCACCAATTAATTCGAAAATCTTGATAGGAAAAAAACAGCTTGATGCCTTTTTGAAAAGCTTCCATTTGGTAAAATAGTAATTGACGAAGATGCGTACGATTCATGCGCTCAGCAGCCGTTAGTCAGGCTTCAGACATCGCAGTCAGTACACGATAGCTCTGAAAACATTATCAATGCAACCGTTAGTGCTAGTTATAACTGCAGCTGTACACGTGGATGCTTTAACATTCAACATTTCCAAGATGTGTCTGAAATACCTTTTTTCTACAAAATACTGGTATTCTTATCTACAGTACGATTAGTGATCATTTTTGTAGAGGAAGTACGTCATCTTCTCTTAAAGTTCCAAAACAGAGGGGAAATCGGCTGTCGATCTTTAGTTAGAAATGTAAATTAGATTGCATATCTGACGCAAGGTTTGGGATTGGAGGATTAAACGCACACTTGAGGTTTTTTACTAATTCATTGGGTCAAATTGGGTCGCAAAATGTTGTTTGCTAGAATTAAACTGCGTTCAGACTAGAATACTGTGAGAAAATAGAGGCCAAAATGGGTGAAATCCAGCGTTTGTTGATATCCGAGGAATTTTATATGCTTTGAAATACTGCGGAAAGGAACTTCTTATGTGTGCAAATTGCACAATAAAAGAACATTCATGAAGAGCAGAAACTGTTTCATTATATCTGTTCACTAAAACGAAAGATTTTGTTTTGCATCCATGATATTACGGTTAGTGTAATTCGCAAATTGCGCATTTATTTTGGGAAAAGAACAGCAAAATAAGTTTGAAAAATTACAGTTTGCAAATCTGCCAATTTTTCTGCCATAAAATTGAGAAATAAACTTTTGAAATTGTTCTTTGCATTACTCAATTTTCTATTTATATTTTATGTTTGAGGGGTTGCAGGCGAGGAATGCGTTTGAGAACTTTATAAGTAAATGGCCAACAAATTAATTTTACGATCGATATGAAGTTGGAGACAGTTCACATACTAAACATTTGACAGAGTTTTTACGGGATATTGTGGAACCGTTTTTTTCTTCAAAAATCGCCGTTAATATTATTGCCACTCTACTATGTATTTGTTATTGTAGAACTTAGTACAGCAAGAACCAAATATGTTAAGCACTGTTTCGTTTTAGATAAAACAGGTTACCCTTTCATTTATAACAGAAGAGATAGCCCTTATTGTTAGGGAAATCAATCCACTGGCCAAAATGTCACATTCTGCCCTTGACTGTTTCATTAAAATAATTAAAATACGCAGACATCAGACGCCAAAATATATAAGCAAAGCTTTTTTCAGGCATTACCTTTTTGTATAATCTTTCTAAATCAATCTTAAGCATACTTTTTTCGCAACTTTTGTAGTAGACGATCATTTTTCTCGGCAATGAGTTCACATGATTGGGTGGTTTTCAAACTATGACGTGCAGAGCCAGCTGCATGAGAAAAAAATGTTTAAAAGCTGTTATTGATGTAAAAGATTTCAAAATTAATCTTATTTTAAAGGTTTTTGTAAACACATAGCATATACTCATTATAAATGGTCAATTGACTAAAGCCAGGGAAAATCGAAAAGTCTTAATTAGCATTTCACGGAAGATCTGAACCTCTTCGTAATAGAAATATCAAAATAATTACAAGAAATATGGCAGAGGGCAATAACGCTTAGTGTACAAAAAATGGTACGTTTAAAATTGTTCCCGAAAATTCTATTTAACTTTATTTGTTACTGACCGGCATGTTCGCAAGTGAGCTTCAGCAATATATTACTCCTGTCAAATCCCAAATGGGACATATCAAGCGAAAACGTGGTTGCCTTAGTCCAGCATAAGTCAATCGATGCATAAAAGAAAGAAAGCACTAGCAGTTCTCGTGAAAACGGGTTAGAATACATACTCGAAATTTAGGCTCTTCCGTAACAGTCATACACTTTATTGCACGTAATATGGAAGCATATTTATTCGAAAACTTGACAGAACGATTATTTTCCATCTTAATTGACCTTGTGCTGCTTATTTACTCAGTGGTTTTGCATGAGCAGTCTACTTCTAAATGTAAAACTTCAGTTTACCTAGTACGCCCAATTTCCCCTTTGTTAAAAAAGCTGGTGTTCCTATAAAACGTTATATTCCTTCAAAAATAATAGTATGCCCTTTTGTGAAGAATGATTAAAACTTTATTGCTGTAAGACTTTGGGCGCCACAGCTTAGGCTGCGTTCGATTAAGAGTGAGTTACTTGTAAAAATCGTAGGATTGCATAAGACAGTCCATCATCTGTATGAAAGCACCCGTTTGGGTAATCTGATGTGTTTTTACCATACAGATAGAGAGCGGTCATTTGGCAGGTGATCGAAAACCCTGATAAATATATCCTTGACTTCTGATTCTCAGAAGCGACTTATCGGTTTTACGGGGTGATGTAGTGGTAACTGAACACTGCTAAAACTTCATACTCTACAAGTGTTTAGTCGGGTTTCTAGTATAAAATAAATGGCGATGTTTAAAAAACCTAATTTATGACTCACAGTAAGTCGTGTGCTGGTATGTGCCACATGTAACCTTGACAGCCTATTCTCTTAAAGTCCGTTCGCCTATTTCTTTACGGGCTACCTTAATACTACCCTGACTCGATATGCTTTGTCGCGTTTTAGTTCATGCAAATGGTTGTTTCCTTTTTTAGGGAATCAAAGTGCTTCAAGATGATTCGAGATTATTTCTGCGATCTACACTGTAATGCTAGTCAAAGCCAATTTGTCGAGGTGCTCAATACGAATGTGGATTATAGTGACGAGATGGCCATAGATTCACTTCGGGTGCATCTTAAGCGTGACACTGCAAACGCGATATTTAAGGAGTGTTACGTAAGTTTTAACAAGTGGCTAATAAATATTCTTGTTTTTTGTTGTTCAATGGCGAAAGTTGAATATTTCAATGATGGTAAAGTGAGGTACAAATCGTCGGCTGCTTCACTCGATGTGTCATCTGCCAGTCCATATTTATCGGCCCACAATTTCGTTTTCCAGGTGACTTTTTCCTACAGATCCCGTAGTAAATCTTCAATTTTTTTTAATTGTCGAACTTAAGCCTTATTCCGGTCACCTGAATGAGGACACAAAGCATAGAACCTTCAGCGAGCATATCTTCCCTACCCCCGGTAATTTACTGCCTAGCGTTTTCTCGTGTCAGGAGAAAATGCAAAGCAAATGGTGAAAGGATAGAAAGCGCCTTGCTTGAAGAAGAAGGGGCGAAAATAATCTTGCTTTATTTATGACTAAACATCATACATTTTCGGCCAAAAAATGGCTGCATTCACGGAGCGCACTGAATAGGTTAAGAAATGGGTCACGTTAAAAGACAAATGGTCATGTAATACTCACAATTCAAGTTTTACACAGTATCCACGTCTTCGGTGGAGACAGATGAGACTTTAACTTCTCAATTTCCGCTTCTCCACACGGGAAGTAGCGTGCAAGGAATGGGAGAACCGAGTGCTGATATGCTTATGTGTGGCAAGAAATATGATGGAAGTCTTCACGCATGGGACGGGAAGACTTCGCATGCATTAGTTCAGAGTAAAGAGGTTGGGTGACCTCGTTTAGTATGCGATCAGCAAACTGCTTGACCGTTTTAAAGTGGCATTTTTCTATTATGTCAGATAAAAAAAATCAAAAACACCGGCAGCTGAAGAGAGTATTCGGAGTCTACGTTTAAAAATGACTAGGTCTTTTTTAAGAAAGGCTGGAAAAATAACCGGAGAGCAGTAAAGAATCGGGCAATGGAGAAAACAGGCATCCAGAAAACGCCAGATTGTGATCTGAACGCAAGCAGCGGGTATAATACAAAATTGTATGGATTTCGGATAAAAGGCCTTCTTTATGAAAAGCAAATTCAAGGTTGGATGTTAGAGTAACACCAAGGTATCTGTAAGAGGATATTGTGGTGGGCAGAATGTCAATAGTTTCGGGACTACGAGAGGGTGGCAGTTGAAAAATACACTAGACTGACTTTCGTTTGTAAATAAGAAGGCCATTTGCTGGCGGCCATGCTGAGACATGGTCTAGGCTACTGTTATGACCCACTTTGGTACTTCTAATCAGCACGAACCGGCACCACAAGAGCCCGTAAAAGAGACACAGTGACAAGAAAAGTCGGCCAGACAAAGCGTCTACTCAGAGAGGATCACGGTACAGCGCGTCAGTGCAAGCAAGCGCAAAGTCGAGCCAGACACAGAGTGCATGTACTTTAAAGGGAAGTGCGAGACTTTGTCCGAAAAAGGGGCCAATCAGGATTGAGCAGGCATGACTGGCTCTTGACAGGCAGCTCTCGCGACGCCGTTGCGTGCGTTGACTCATCATGGGACGCGCGCGGCGTCCCAACGATTCCCTTTCAAATCTGACAGTACTGCTTTGCAGTGGATCGACCTGTATGCGCTGCGGACTTTGGCAAGCACGGTTAGTCTGGCGTGTTATGGGCAGTTTCAGGTCTACCAGTGCAGGGCCAGCAGTTGGTTCCGAAGGCGATCCCTCCGAAGAGGCTGCAGGATTCGGTGCCAGAACAGACTGGTCCGCTGGAATTGCAAAAGAGTCCAACAGCATGTCAACAGGCAGTGAAACGCCTGGTGTAGGTCCGGTTGCGTTGATGCACTGCCACCGTCGGATCTGATTGTGTTGACGAACCCAGGTGTCATCACCGATAGAGACGTCGAACAGCATGCTGCCTCTATGCGCCGTTTTCCAGTCTGGGGACCCTGCTCCGTAGTCGCGAACAAAGACCGGTGTTCCGACGGAGATCTTGCCACGAGAGACAGTTGGAAGTGGCTTTGGGGACGGCGGATTAGTAGGCAGCATCGCATGTAACTTCCTTCGCAGTTTCCGGCCTTTTAAGGAGTCAGTGAAGGAGATTCCACTAGGAGAGGCCGCGTTAGGTGAGGTCCTGTAGGAGAACAGGTAGGCCTGGAGTATCTCATCCATAGTGCCCTCTCAATGAGCTTTCAACAGGGTCCGTTTGAAGGTGTCAACAAAACGCTCAGCCTGACCATTGGATTGGGGATGGTAGGGCGGTGAGCGCAGATGCTGGATGTGGTTGTTGCGGCAGAAATCTTCAAGGGCAGATGAGGCAAATTGCGAGCCAATTTTCAACATGAGGATATCCGGTCGGCCGTGTTGGCTGAATATGCGCCTTAGGAAGGCGATAGTGGCAAAGGTGGTTGCCGGATGTAGCGGTGCGATCTCGGGCCACTTTGAGTATGCGTCAACCACGACTAGGTACGTGACACCGTCTATTGGGCCAGCGAACTCGATGTGCACAGGAAACCAAGGTCTATCCGGGGTTTGCCATGGTACTGGGGGTTGAAGAGCGGACATTTTGGTAGCTTGCTGACAACGGGAACAGCGCCGCACAAGATCGTTGATGTCACTGTCAATAACCAGCCACTAGGTAAAACTGCGAGAAATGGACTTTATTCGACTGGTTTTAGGGTTAACAGCACGAAACTGGCGTAGCACAACAGGTCGAAGTGAAAGATGAATGACCACATGGTCTGAAAACATTAGGCAGGAATCCGTCACAGACAACAATGCTCGACGCAGGAAGAGTTGTTGAAGATCGCCAGTGAGAGTCGAGGTGGGCCAACCGGTTTGCACATAGGAAATAGCTTGTCGAAACACGGGATCCAGTTCGGTAGCGCCTCGTATGTCGGCGGCAGTTACAGGAATGCCTCGAATGGCGTCCAACAGCTGACGGCGCACTTCGTCCTCAACCGAAATAACAGCAATCACAGTATCTTTCTTGGGTTCCTGATGATAACGGATGAGACAAAAAAGAGCGTCAGCTTGGCCAAAGTCAGTAGTGCGACAGTAGAAAATATAAATTCGTAACCGAAGAGAATGGTTGCCAATCGTTTAAGTCCGCTGGCTGAATAGACTGGGATGCCTTTCTTCGAACCGATGATGAAGAGTAACGGTGTTTGGTCGGTCAACAGAGTAAAATGACGACCGTACAGCAGCTTGTGGAAATTCTTGACGGCAAAGATGATGGCTTTGACTTCTTTCTCGATCTGGCCATTTTTCTCCTTGGCAGGGGTTAAAGTGCGTGATACGTGCATAATCGCTTTTCGGACCCGTCAGGGAAATTGTGCGAAATGACGGCACCAACGCCCTGATTGGAGGCGTCTGTAGCAACGACGATCGGCACTCTCGGGTCATAGTGTGTGAGAAGCAGATCTGAACTCAGCATTGACTTTGCTCGAGAGAAGCCTTTTCACAGTCGGGAGACAAGCATCAGGAACAATCCCTCGGCAGTAGACGGTTGAGCGGGGCTCCTAAGTCGTGCAGCGATGATAGGAAGGCGCTATAGTAGCTGATCAGGCCAAGAAACGATAAAGTTGTGCCAAATCCTTGGGTGCAGGCATCCGTTGAATGGTTTGAATGTTTTCGGGATATGTATGGCGACCAGTAGCGTCAAAGATGAATCCCAGGTACTTGATGGACTCAAGGAAGAATTGACACTTATCGGCCCGCAATCGGAAGCCATGTTTCTACACGCGCTCCAGTACTGTGCACACTCGGTCTTGGAGCTCAGCCGGGGAGCGACCCATGATGCTGATGTCGTCTGGGTACCCAGCCGTGCCAGGAATGCCGGAGAGCATTGCGTTCATAGTTTGTTGGAACAAGACCGGAGCGGTCTTGACACCAAAGGGCAACCTGGTGTACTGGAATAGACCGCGGTGTGTGTTTATTGTCAACAATTCGGGCGACTCTGGAGCGACTTCGATCTGTAAGTACGCATCAGCCAGATCCAACTTGGCAAAGCAAGTGCCACCATTAAGCATGGTGAACAGGTCAGCGAGGACCGGCAGTAGATAACAGTTCGGCATCAGAGCGGCCTTGAGACCAGTGGAAAAATCGGCGTAGATACGAATTGAACCATTCGGCTTCTTAACCACAACAATGGGGGCAGTCCAGGCGGAATAGGACACAGGTGTCAGGACTCCAAGTTCCTTCAGGCGCTTCAGTTCAGCATCGACAAGAGGTAAGGTTACATATGGAACTGGCCTCTTTGGGCGGAAGACTGGTTGACTTCCAGAACAGAGATGAAGCATGGCTTGCGTGTGTGTGCAACGACCATGACCGTCATGGAACACTGAAGCAAACCGCTGGAGCATGTCCCTGGCGGGATGTGCAGGTACAGCAGGAATCTGCACTTGACCGCAAACAACCCGGAGCGGCAAATCAACCTAGCCAAGTTGATCGAGACAGTCGAGACCAAGAAGATTGAGATAAGACGTGGTAATGTAGCAGGTAGCAGTGACGTTAGTGTCACGGAAGGAGACACAGAATTGCAGTTGCCCCATTTACTAGACAAGGCCACCGCACGCACTTGGGGGCGCCAAGTGACTGCCAGACAGTCTCAGAGATGATTGTGATATCTGAAGCGATGTCCAAATGTAGACTAACCGTATGGCCGTTAAAAAGAAGATAAACGTACTTCCGGCGATCAGCTGCGTTAACCTGGAAGGTAGCCGACGGACTGAGAGAATTTTCAAGAGGTTGAGTCTTTGACTTGCTTTTTGAGTGAAAGCGGCGCTGTTGATTGGAATTGCCATGGGATAACTTGCCTACAGGAGTGAATGATTGGCAAAACCAATCACGCTGCCCCACCTGGTTACATTTCTGACAGCGATGTTGCGGAAATGTGCAGTCCCGATGGAAATGCCACGCACCACATTGCCCACAAGGAGATGGCGGGGATTTCGCCTTGGGGGGCTAGCTTGGGAGCTGGCTCGGGCCGCCTTGTCAGCCTAGCTGTTGCGACCGCACTCTTGGAGCCAACAGTCGAGGCGCCTTGAACCAGGGCCGAATCGTGCTTCAGACTTAAAAGTGCTTGACACTCGGCAGCCAGTCCTCGGAGGCTAACTGAGCTGCTCTGTTGCACGTGGGACAGAAGACGTGTCCGGATGTCGGCATCCCTGGGGGCCTGCAAGCCGCAGATGAATATAAGAAATTCAAACTGGCCTTCGGTTAGAGAGCCGAGTTTGAAACGCCCACACTTAAGATTCACAATGCCAGCATATGTGATGAAATCGTCAGATTCCCATTTGCACAGACGGACACACTGGAATCGAGTGTTGAACAGTGAAGCCTGCTCACCAAAGTCTGTGGCAACGTCTTCAGTGTGTACGCGAAGGAAACTCCTCGTTGATTCTTCGGCAAAATGAAGTTCATGTAGCGTTCGTGCTCGGCTGTACCCAGTTTGTGAAGGAGGAGTCGTACCTTCTATGCCTCTTCTTGGGCAGTTCGATCGACAGGGAATCAATCCTCGTATCGTTTGTACCAGGAGTCAAAAGTAATCTGGGGCTGCGGGTCAGACAATAATTCGGTGATACTTCCGGCGATGGAATCGACGGATTGCGAGCCACCAGCAGAACTCGACTGGCCCGTGGAGGGGGTGGATATCTGGGCGGTGAGGGTTTCCATCAGCTTCAGTTGCTGTTGCAACATGAGCTTCAAGTCCGCACACAACTCCTCCATTGTAGAATGAAAGACTGCGTCGTTCAATTGCTATGACCCGCCTGGTACTGCTTATCAGCACGATCCGGTACCCCAAAGCGCCCGTGACAGAGAGAGAGACAGTGAGAAGACCAGTCTGCCAGACAGAGAGTGTACTTGGACAAGAGCACGGAACAGCGCGTTAGTGCAAGCAAGCGCAAAGTCGAGTCAGACACAGCGTGCATGTACTTTAAAAGGGACATGGAGCGACTTTGTTCGAAAAAGGGGCCAATCAGGATTGAGCAGGCATGACTGGCTCTTGGCAAGCGGCTCTCGCCACGCCGTTGCGTGCGTTGACTCATCATGGGACGCGCGCGGCGTCCGAACCATCACCCTTCAGTATTTGAAGATATGAATGACTTTTGAAAGGATAGCCAACAACCACATCATCAGCATATTTAAATAAACAAGCATTCGTTTGGCGATTTTATGTCGTCAGTGTGGAGAGAGAAGAGGTGAGGGGATAAATAGCCCCTGGAAGAACTCCACAGTTGTTAGGAAGGACGAGGGATTTTTGCTTTCCACACTGACCGAATTGAGTACGTGAAGTGAGAAAATCTCCAAGCCAAGATACAGTCCAGTCTGGAGAGCCGCACGCAGAGGATTTGTTTAGAAGTAGATGGCGTGGAATCTACCTTAAAGTCTGATGAGTAGTCGAGAAGAGCACATTCACATGCACGGCAGCCCTTATCTTTATCTCGTAGAGCATAATGGACTACCAGAGCAACACCATCTAGTGTAGTACGCCTAGCTTTATATGCAAATTGCAAGCGATCGGAACAATAAGAGGAAAACGGCGTAGTGATGTCTTAAGCGACATGGTCAACAAGTTTCAATAGTGCAGAAGAGCAAGCAATTGGACGAAAACATTTTGAACCAGAAGAGAAGGGTTTTTTGGGATTGGAGTGATTCTCACTCATCAGGAATCTCAAACTCCATGAAGGACAAGTTGATGAGGTGTGCCAATGCAGGTGCTAACTGAAAAGAGCAGGATTTCAGGAGAAATGGTAAGATCCCATCTACTCCTACAGCTGTTAAACATCGATTTTTTAACATGTTTCATCACAGTTTTCACAGACACAGAAAAAAAGACACTTGGTAATAAGGAAATGAAGTCTGTCGGAAGATGGGAGGCAGTGGGAGTGTGGATGAAGTTTGTATTTAAAGGATCTAAATATAAGTCAGCATCTACATTTGCTAGTGAATTGCGCTGACCAGTGAGACGCTTAAAACTCTTCAAATTTTATCCGAAAAGAAGGGAGCTTCAGATGTAGAAAAAGTAAAAAGATGCCTAATAAAAAGGTCGTTCAGCCTTGAAATTTCACGCTTTATTTGGACGTTCACATCCTTTATTCTATCTCTCAGACCTGGTTTGTAGAACAATTTCTTTTGGCGTCTCAAATATTAAGGTGGGGAGAAGAGATTCTGTCAGGTCTATCCATGTTACTATCACGCGGACAGCAGACAGTAAAATATCGTTTAAAAAAGTCGTGAGATAACTACAGCATGATTTGAAATTCGAGTTCTCTAGAAGGGTAGAAAGCCTGTCAGATATGACGGTCTGGAGCAAAGAAATACTATGCGGGACATGTCTCGAACCCTTAGTTTCTTCCCTTCTTTAGACCTACAATAGATGGTTGACAAGCTCAATACTACAGAATTATCTGAGCCTGCCAACGAAGCTCTATGCTTGACCACACACAGTTTGCGATAGTTGGTCATTATGTGATCCAGAGGGGCCGTCAGCACGGGTGTTAAAGAAAATAAGTCGTCAAAACTTAACAAACTTAACAAACAAACTTAACAAACTTAACAAAACCTAACAATGCAAAAGGGCAAAGATTGACACGGTTGAAGTCACCGCTTAAATGGATAACATGATCGCAAGACAGTACAGCAAGTTTTTGGGAAAGAAAATCGAAAAAGCCTGACTGAAGCACGTGAGTGGAATGCAAATGCTGACATAAATAACGCCTGTAGAATAAATTAAAAATCTAGGCTTGCATACTAAAGCAATGGCGTCTATTAAGTCGTCCAAATAAGAAAATAAGGACTTACAATATGTGCGCAATTGCTGGTTTACAAAGACAGCTACTCCACCACCTCTGCTGCCAGATAAGGATTGTGTGTCCGGGCGAAAACATTAAATTCCTGGGGTGTTATGAGTTACGACTCAATATCGCTATTAAGCCAAATTTCTTTCAGACGGATAACTGCAGATTCCCCGTGCTCTCTTTTTAACATGAGTGCCGATAACGCTACACTCTTGTTAAATAGGGATCTGCAATAAGTTGACATGAATCCTGGAGGTGTCATTGCATTCAAAGGTTTGCGTTTGTTTCCTTGCTGCCAACCTTATCTATGCTTTCTTCTCCGTGTGGTCATCCTACGGAGAATTGTCGATTTTGGTGAATTGCACATGCGGCATATTGGACGCACCTGAAACCCATTGATATTCTAGAATGTTGTTGGTAAAATAACCTGTTTTCGTGCACGCCAAATATAGCACTGTACTGTAGATGTGAACTCATGCTCATAAATACAGACAAACAGAGGAAAGCAATAGAGAGGATGGTATAGGATGGAAAGCAAAAAAAGGGTGGCTGTGAGATTTGCAATTGCTATACTCCATCCGAATCGGTGGCTCTAGGATTCTTTCGCAGACCGATAATGGCTTGCTTTCTAGTACAATTGGTTGACAGCCATTTATTTCTTCGTGTGGGCTATCCGCATCGCCGAAATTACGCACTTCTGGCTTCGCTGATTCTTTTATCGACGTGGTACCGTAAAACCAGTGTGGGATACGATGTGGTCCAGCCAGAAAATAGACGAAAGAACGTATCCCAACATGTATAAGCTAGTGAAATAGGATAAGGCGTGAAAGGCCATAGTGTCAGGGAGAATTTACGAAGGTAGGAACAAGCGTAGTATATAAGCAATCAGAAAGTTACTTCCAGAAGAGTGCAGGCCAGCCATGAAGGAGCCGGAGTCCAGAAAGTCTGCAACCGAACAGTGAGTCGTCGGTTCTGGAAGTGAATAAGCGTAAACAAATCGTCCGTAGCTCGGGCACTGGTCTAACCTCGAGAAGTGGTTGGCTAGTGAGACCAGACCGCCTTGAGAAAGCCAGACAGGAGTAACCTTGAACGGAGGCCTTGACTATGGTGTCTTGCGGACGCGTGGTGGTCACGCCCGACATGACCTAGTCCGCGCGGCGTCCGAGGAAAGCGTGACTAAGAAAAGGGGTCGCTACACCCACTCACCACTGAGCTGCAGAATGATGAGTCCATCATCCTCCAATAGATGTCCAAACTCTGTCCAATGGACTGCAAATTGGGAGCCCTCCTCGATCTGCCGCATTACTCCCACGTGCTAAATCATCCGTGTCCGGAGGAGTCGTCTTCGAGTTTCTCTGACATATTTGCTTCGCCCGCAACTGCGTTTGATCCAGTAAACCACTCCAGTTCTTTCCGACCGTCGTAGTGAGTCTTAGGGTTTGGGCTCCTGGTAGTCGCTACTGGACTGTGTTTAACTTCAAATTCAAGTGTAGTTGGTAGGCCGTTGACGACTTTAAAGACGTTCTTGTGGCAATGGAGTGCTTACTACAATTTGGTGCCATTTGATTCGGTCTCTCTCTCACTGTCGTCTTATTTGCGCTTACATGTTTCAATAATTTTCAACAGATATTCATTTCCTCTGAGCCCTTGTCAAGGATATTGCAATGCAACGGTTGATGCTTCTTTAAGTTAACAGCATTACCTCTCAACATATCTGCAGAAGGCTTTTACTCAGCTCTGCAATTGCACCGAGCATTTAGGCTATGCTCCTCTTCACAGCAAAACGGTGTGGCCTTCGATAATGGAAGACCAACCGCAACTACGCTCACTAAGGCTGTTCTGTCCAATAGAATGAATCAATTAACTATTATATGTGTTCGGTCTAGGGTGTCGTGAGATGGCTACCTTGTCGAATGAAGAACCATGCAACGAGGACCAAGGTGATATATTTTGAACCAAAAACGTTCTGCGGCTGTAATATGACGTGCGCCGTAACCAACATTTACAACTCAGTTTGTATTCCTATCATAAGTGTGTTGCAATATGCCCTACTTGGTGTTTTTCGTTTTTTGTGTCAGCAAGCAGCCTACTTTTGACAGTCTGACGGGCTCATTATGCGGCTCCTGCTAGTAACTCCTAGCTTGTGTTCAACTAGTGATGTTGGGAAGCTGTTGACACCTTTCAAGAGGTTATTGTGGTACAGGAGTGCTCACTTAAATTTGGAACGATTTGATTTAGTTTCTCGTCTCGTTTGCGCTTAAAGCATTGGAAGCATTTGCGCCGATACCCATTTGCTCAGAGCCCCTCTCCAGCATATTGTACTTCTGTAGCTCCATCTCATATAAATCGTACTCATGCTCCAACAAAACTACTTTTTGGCGGATTCGCTGGTAACCATTCAGGTTCTGCAACTGCGCCCAATTTTTTTTGCCTTTTTAAAAACTGCTGTTTTTGGGCACTTTTAAAAAAAAATTTTCGACAATTAATTTCGATAAAGTCCACCTTCTGCTCGAAACAATTTGGCGCAGGGATGGTGACTGCAGAGAGAAGTTAGAGATTGAGTGAATTTTTAGACGTTGCAAGCAGCTATCGTACTCTCCACCTGCACTTGGCGTCAAGGCGACCTATGCAGCATCCAGTATTGATCGCGTTCTCCAATGCAGTCCAGACCCCCACTAGATTTAATCTTAAGTGACAGTAGACTTTTGCGCTTGTACAACCGCACAACGTACCCTCACTCACATTCGGTCATTGTGAAGACAGACACATGAAGACCGAGACTGCTTAAAATAGATGCTACAATATGTACTTTACAGCAATGCAACTAAACGGTAATAGTATTGATAGTACTGGTAAAAGTACTGACAATATTGCTGGCGCTCACACTAATCAGAGGTGACGCTGATTCAGGTAAACTTTGGGCTCCTGTCCCTTCGATGTAAATTAGAAGTGCGAGCCCTGTTTTGGGTTTGCCCTGGTTTACTTCCCCATAAATATATCAAACAGGCTACGTCAGTTTGTATAAGGTGAACAGTACGAAGACTAGGATAGTACTGCTAGAAGAAGGCGTACTATTTCTAGCAATCACACTTACTGAGATGCAGTATGCCATGAGAACGGTCTAGTACAGTGCAACAGGACTAATGCAATATCAGTGACCCTAATATTGCCAGTGATTGTGATATTATTAACGATAATAGCTCTTTTAGTCCGGAGGTTACGGTTGTTTCTTAAATCTAACGAGCACATAAATATGCTCGTTGAAAATCGGCCACTTCTATGCAGTCTCTAACTATATTGGGCAACTAATGACATGAGGGCACAAAAACCTTATTTAATAGTAGCTCAAGTTCTACCATGCTTTTATCTAGCAATATAGTGCCATTTACCGTTCTCAGGCTAACTACAGTATCAAGCTAATTCTTCGAAGTAACAGAATATCTCCTGTCCAGAACAGAGTGCTACCAGCTCCCGAATCAATAAAACAGGGCAACGTGGCGTTTCGTATGACTGTAGCAACAGCTGAGAAATAGGACATACCTCCTTTATTTGTGTAAGCATATGAGATATGAATATGCACTTACCAGGTGCATCGTCCTCAGCTGACGTGACCATGCGAACACCTGGGCTATACTGGGGACTGGGGCGAGGCACTGTTTTGGTGGGCAGGCTGATTGGACAGCCGCTCGTTGTCCGATGACAGCAGTTTACGTCAACAATATCTGTTCATGTACCCTCCTTACTAATAACTCCGTCAACACGGCACCGGAAGACCATGATTTAGGCAGCTCACGAATCATGCAGCAGATTAACAACCCCAGTTCTGTCGAATGGCCCGCAAATGGGTAGTCATCTTTGTTGATTTTGCTTGCTCACACATCCGTCTCCAGCGTAGTCTTGCGGTTTCTCTGGCATACCTGCTTTGCCCAGAAATGCACCAGACGGCAGCTGTTTTAGTCGACAACGTGCGTTCAAATTTAAGCCTGTTTGTAACTCTTTTCCTGTCACCCTCCGATTGTAGAAAATCAAGTCCTTTGGGTCCCGTTTTGTCGACAAAATCTGCACTCGGCAACCCTGCGACGCCGAGGAGTTCTTCCGCAGTTTTGGAAAGTCGGAGACGAAAGTCGGAAAATTCTTCCCCTACAATATTGAATTCCGGTTTATATAGTAGATCTTCTGGTGCTGGGCACCTCCCCTCCATGGTCAGGGAAGTGGGAAATGTGGTTATGGATGTTTTCGGACATTAATTTAAATTAATGATCACGAGCGACTCGCCTTTTTCTCATCATGGTTGGATGGGTGGCACGGGCATGTAATAATAAAAGGCTGTTGTTAGTCGTATGATGCTCGCAGGGTACTTCTTAACATGAAGAACATAACCATACTATTCTCTAAAGTGAATATGTTAGCTCCATCATCGTAATTAATAAAGTTCACGATGTGACAGGGACGGTGACTGTAGTCAAATTTAGTTAAAGTAGACGCTCGGCCATCTGCTCCACACTAAACCTTCTCGCGCTAGAACCGGTGACAAGACCAAGTCGAGATGACCGAGCAGGAAGCATGGCCACCGCCACCACCACCAGACAGAAACAGCCTTAGAAGCAGTCCAATTGAGCAGTCAGGACAGGTAATTGGCCCGCCTACGGACATATCGCCTGTTATGCGGTCAGAGCTAACTAACAAAGAAATTTGGCTAGGATCGAAGCCATAGAAAAGCCTCCAAGCATTGCTAGAATTTGGTCCAGCTAACATCCAGTTTGAACGTTGCATGCGACGGCGTTGACCCCCGTCCCACGAGTTTGGTTGCGATCACCCCTTGCCTAGTAGAAAAAGCAAGCACACGTGCCTTTTGACGTAGTTGGCTGTGCTGGCGAGAGCAAGCGCATATTGGGAAATCTTCATGAAAAAAAGACAGGTGTGAAGACACTGCTGGTTCACTGACTCATCACTAACTCAGTTCACACTTTTTGCACAAAAAATGGTTTTAGTCTACTCGGTCTTCCCTGACTCTTGAGTTTGGAAACCTTTGCTCACTTGGTGGCTGGCGCTTGCAGCTTTAGGTGCTTTTCTCCCTCAACTCAAAGTTTGGCCTTCTAGGCTTTCACTGTGCGCAAAATGGCGTGGCTTTGAAGGCTGCAAACTGATGGAATAGCCCAGTTTGTGTTCCTGTGGAGAGGCCGAGTGGTGGACAGAGCATCAGGTTGCAATGGCTCTTTCTTAATGCGGCTTCTACCGTAATTCCGCTGAGCTGGGATTCCAATCAGGTGTAGTGGTGCGCTCTTTGGAACGGCTCTGGTCGCGCCAGCAGCAGGGTAGATCTTCTGGTGCTGGGCACCCCTCCCCCCGTCGTGGTCACGAAACTAAGAAAACTGGATATGGATATTTTCAGACGTTTATTTTAATGTACGATCACGAGTCTCTTGCCTTTTGATCATGGTGGTAGACAGGGGGTAGGGGGAGCGAGCGGGAAGAAAATTGGTGTGCAGTTCACAGTTGTATGGTGCTAGCAAATTGCTTTCAAAAATGTACCAAATGAAATATGCTATTCATGTAAGTGGTGTTATGGTATGGTTATGGTTATCGTTGATGGGTGAGTGCAGCTAGATTTAGCAAACGTCGACGGGCAGCCATATTCCACCTGCCACTAAACAATCTCCCCGCTTGAACCACTAACAAGACAAAGAAGAGATGCCCGAACAGGAATTGGACCTAAGCCGCGTTATGCAATGTATTTTAGAAACTACGCCTAAATTTGTGTTAAATGACAGTAGCCTTTTTCGCTGCTGTTGTAGAACTGCTTAAAATGAGGCTAAACCCTAACCTCCCTGGCCTTCTGTCTACCGTAGTACTCCAACATGAATGCCATAATAACTTAAGTTCCCTTCTGACGAAGGGGATTCTTGTCCAGAAATGTATTGCGTTTGAGGAAAATTTATGAGTCTTCTTATATCGGAATAATCATCTGAGTAGTATACTATGCCCAAGATGAGCAATGGTGTCGTATAATCACGTTTCGACCAATTCAAAATGTCGGTTTGTTTCACAATTATCATAGCCCATTTTGTGTACCTGCATAGTGGCGTACTGATAATCAGGATATAATCGATATTTCTCAATGTGAACTGCAGGAGAATCTCACTCCGTGACATCCAGACAAAACTATTGTGCAAATTTCAAGCGGTTTGTGATCGAGATGTCACGTGGAAGCACTGATTCTTTGAACTAAGATCCGTTCTGCAACTTCCGCCATATGGCCGTTGTGTTCAAAATCTGTTCAGATCATTAATGTGTGAATTTATGACGCAGAATAGAGCAAAGGGAGGAAACCGAAGCGAAAAATTATGATGCTAATGATAACGATCATCTCGTTGAAGAAACAGATGAGGTTGTAGTACTCTGAAAGTTGTGTCCGCGCTCGAATCTGCGTCTGTCACTTTCTCCGCATTTGCAGATTCCTATAGAGGTTAAGTCAACAATAGCCGAAAGAAGGTTTCCCCTTCGTTTGATTGCGGCTGTAATCTGAAATGGGTGATTTAGGTGGCCTTCGTCACTGTTCCTCCGTGGCATCTGAAAAGGGATTGGTGGCACGTTAAGGGTAGACATAAGCCGCGCCAGCAACCTGCGCCCTCTCCAGTCTTATTTGCTTGATCATGACAGGTAGTGGAGTAAAATAGGTGGAGAGGTAGATGCATCGCAAATTAGTGTTCCCGTTACACTTTTCTGTGGAGCACACGGTGGATTTTGTTCACGCTCGAAGACCGCCAGTGGAATCAAACATTGGGTAGCGCATACCCGTCATTTGATTTATCTAGTTTATAAAAGATCATTACCCAAAACCGGCCAATCTAGTGCCCTTGTCTACAAACTGGAAAATTGATCATCCGGTTCTACAGAAATCCACCACGAACATCCGCGAAAGCCTAAAGAATTTACAAAAATGCCCACTGAAAACTTGTTGAACGTAGTTCAGAGGAAATCATTGATCAACGCCTCTAGCTCAGGTTAATTGAGGTGACCTTAACACCGACCAAATTGATTTGACAAACGGTGATTAATCGCCATGTCGCATGTCCTTCTCCACATACTCCCTGAGATTCGATTTTTAGCAATCACCTTATCGACTATGCGAGGAATGATAATTAAATTCAGCAATGATACCTATGGAGGCATTCAGGAACGAATGACAATCATCTTTATAGCCAACCCTTCAAACGAAACTGTAGCACGTATCAGTTCGTACACAGGCTATTGGTCATAGCCACTTCAAAACTGGATCTCCAACTTAGAGTGTGCATGAAGGTGACCCCTGAACGTCAGGTGAATATGACTGTTCTTCTTCTGGCGAACAAGACTCCTAATTGTGGCGACAGCAACAGTGCTTTCTAGAGAACCAAGTCATATTTACTTGAGGCCCACTCAGCTGTTAAAAATGCTCAGTAAGGTTTGCATTGCACCGCCGTATAAGTGGGTGACTTCCATCATGCATATGGTTTTGCGCCAGAATGCCAACGGAATTGACCCAAACACACGAGAAAATCGAACCACAGAGTTGTTTATATACACAGGTGGAAGTTAGAGCACAGGTGGAATAAGGGATGGCTGTGAGTGACGTCAATGTGTGTGCCAATTCCTGACTTAATAACTGCCTGTTCTGGCGTGTACGCGCACATAGGTGGCGGTTAGGGTATCACTGCAGCTTAACTAAGCTCTGAGTGTTCACTGTGCCTTTGGCGATTTCCTGCATGTGTCAGCCTCAGGAAGGAGATTGGCCCAACCGGATCGAGATTGGAAGACGCTGGTGTGCACGCATGAGCACCTCCAACACCAGTTGATTCAATGTACTTATCGTAAGAATATTAAAACAAAATAAAATCTTATTTAATTTTATATTTTTTAATCACTTCCACCACAATTATATATTAATTTACGCTCACTAGCCAATAAATAAACGGTAAACCACAAACTAGATAAGTAGTGGGCCCTAAAAATCATTGTTGCCCCTTTTATGTTATAACCTTAAGTCAGCGGGCGTCGATACTATTCATACCGCCCCCCCCCAGTCGTGTTTTAGGAAAGAGAGGAAGACAAGAGAGCATCAAATATCTGTCTTCTGTGTGTCCGGCAGATGCCTCTTTTCTGCAGCTCGGTGGTCTCTGCACCTCGATTATGTCTGCAGGTCGAAAGTGACCGGCAGCTCGAAAGTGTGCGGCAGTTTTTATTGTGTCCGTCAGCAGTATGTCTTCTGTCGTCAGTCTCGCCTCCGCAGCAGCAGGCCATCTCCGATTTTCAAAAAGCCACTTTACAGGTTCCAGCCACGAAAATGGCAAGTAAAATTCGAAAAAGCGAATTCAAATGTACATTTTTCGCAGATATTATAGGAAAAACACTACGCCCTCCTCTATCGCAGACTAGAACAGCCGTAGACCAAAGGCTGTATATGTCAGCAGTGTTACAATTTTAAACGGAAATTCGGATAAATTTTAACCTTTGGACTGGTATGGCCGCACTAACTATCGGGCATTCCTGCGGGAACGGTGATTTCAGCCTGTTTTAGTACCAATTCACACTGATAGGGGGTTGCAAAACAGCTTTGATCCCTGCGCGCCGACTAAGGGCCGTAAGGTGTGCGCCTTTTTCCGTTTTTGGTCAAGTGTGATTATAGAGGCCGAAAAATCCCGTCGACTTATAATAAAAAAAACCTTCAACTGTTCGGTAGCCTGACTTTCAATTTTTTAAGTACATTTAACCAGTAGAAGGGCGAAGTTCCATTTTCTTAACCTTCCACCTGCAAAGGATCAAATTAATCTCGATTTAATGTCATACTCTGTGCAAGAGAGGTTATTGTTGATTACATTTTATTATATTTGCCATATTAAAACGAAAATACTCTTAGTTACTTTGATATTGTTTATCAAAAGCACCACAACTAGATATAAATTTACGCTCACTAGCCAATTATTAAATGTTAAGCTACAAAATTCTTGAAGTAGTCGGGTGGAGGAGTAGATATCTAGTGGCCCTGCAAATCATTTTGGTACTTTTTGTTATAATCTTCTGTATGCCTGCGTCGATACTGGTTATTTCCCCCAGCCATGTGTAGGGAAATGAAGGCAGACAAAATAGCAGGTTATGCTTTACTGTCACTATTCCCACATCAAATCTCAGTCTTCCACGTGTCCTGCCGATCTGTCTTCTCTGCAGCTCGGTCGTTTCTGCACCTCGATCATGTCTGCAGCTCGGTAATACCTGCAACTCGTCGCATGTCCGTCACTAGTGTGCCTTATGGGGTTTCCTCAGGATGATACGTAACACCCTCAGTGAGGCGCGTATGTACATGCGTCATTTCGTGGCTCCTAGTCATGCGTGACCTCAGAACCCGGCTGGCGGCTGTCCTTCGCCCTCGCGTTTCAGCCATTTGTAGGTTGGGTTCTCGTCCCGTTCTGCCTGCTTCCACATGCAAGTGGACTTCCTTTGTTCTCGTAACCTTAGGACGGCCTGAGTGAGTAATCACGCGCTGAGCCGTCCTAACACTTTTCTTATAGATGCATTGGTAGGACTGCTTTCGCAACAACCTGAGGCATTTTTTTCTTTTTTCCGTCTATCTGTTTAATAAAATTGTCATGAATTTCTAACGCCTGGTTAAAGTTAAAACGAATATGTCGCGCATCTTCTACTCTCTGCCGAACATCCACGTAAATGTACAAACTGAGTAGATATCTCCATCGCACGCTGTTAAGGAAAGAAAACGTAATATCTGTGACCTACCTACCTCAGTACCTCACGTGTAAAGAAACAGAATTGCAAATTTTGATAGCGGACCTGTCTCCATTAGTACTGTGGATATGGTGTAAAACTTAAGAGTTTAAGTATTATCTGACCATTAAGTAATATACTTTAATTCACCCTATATCTGCTTGCATGAAGTCGCCACAAAGTATGCGGTCAAATGCTCCATGGACAAATACCAAACTAGGTTAACAACGTCATTATTAAGTAGCTCAAGTTCTACCATTTCTGTATTTCGTTATCATCATTTACCCCACCTAGAATCAGGGTGCTGCCTTTCCTCCTGCTTTAGAATACCGTAGACGACCATGAAAAGTTTAGCTGTCATGAGCCAGTGTAGCGGGTCGTGGCTGGCTGACTAGCTTGTGTCGAAGTGCACTTTCTCAAAGGTTTACAGATGCGGTTTCTCAAGGTCTCGATCAGCCAATCATAGTTCCCGCATCTATGAGGCGTCGAATGGGGAGCTTGCACACGTGCCCGACGCAAGTTGCCGCTCTGCCCAAAATATCTAGGCACACCTAGTCAATGAAAGCTCTACCTCTCTCTGTCTACTGTCCTGAGTTCTCTCAAAGAGTAACTTGAGATCCGGTCGATCTCCTGAGCATACGTGCTCTCCCGAGTCAATCTACTCTCATCTATTCTCCGCTTTTTTGTGTACACAATAAAATCTTCCCACTACTCTGGCTTAACAAACTTCTCTCCTGCACTAAGTAACCATGGTCTGGAAATCGCAGTTGCACGGTTTAACTTACTTAACCCCTTGCGATACCAGTACTACCCACCACATGGTTGTGGCAAAACCGAGGCTCGAACCTAGGTTTGGTTGATCAGAAGTCACACTCTTAGGCCCCAGGTTCGTCCTCTCGCCGGGTTAAGTCGGGAAAAAGGACTCGGTTAGGTGATTCGAAATGCAGTTGGCTGTCGGCAACGAAATTTATAAGCGACTGATGCAGGCATATCTTACAGCCATCCAAGGAAACTTCCAGGCTCCGTCATCGCTGACTTTTGATTGGGGAACCTGCTGTTGTCGACACAATCCCTTCCAGCATAAAAGTATTCCCGACAGACAAGACGTACGTCTGTTTCACGTTGCATGTACGGTATTAATTGCATGCTGACAAGGTATTCGTATAGCTTATGCAAAAATAACGAATCCCGGCCTGACGTAAATCCTCTCATGCTGACAGCAGCATTTAACGAAATAATATGCTCTATCTACAGTTTCCACAGGGGCAACGTTGACTGAAGCTAAAACACAAGAAAAGTATGGTTATTTGTGCACGGGATTTAATATGAACAACGTAAATAAACACCAGAAAAGTTTTACTTATCAATCAAACAAAGCAGCGAGAGGATAGACGACGAGCAACAGATCCTGAAGTTTGGCGGGCAATTCCATACATAAAAGGAGCCTTTAAAGTAATATGTGGACTGTTAGTATCCACTGGAGAAGTCAAGGCAATTGGACGACATTGGACAATACGCCAGGTTGTGATTCAGCATAAACACAGCCTGCCCCCTACTGAAAATTCCGCAGTTGTTTACAAGCTGAAGTACATCCATTGATATTTTAAAAACGTTGTGAACATGCTGAACATAACAGACCCGCCTACACGAACACAACATGGCGATTTGGAAAGTAAATCTAAACTCGCAGATTGCAGTGTATATCGGAGAGACTGGCAACAACTTCGAGATTAAGGTAGCGACCATCGCAGGCTGAGAATCTCCACACCCGGGAAGAACGGAGCTTGATGCATGGTACTCAAACGGCCACGCCATCAACAGGCATCTGGACCCATCCATGGCCTATAAAGTCCTTTGCCATCAAGTGAGAAAAGGACATAACAGGGGCAAACCTAACGTAGGATTTGCAAACTGAGATGGCCCTGTGAATAAGCCACCGGAAAAGGGAGCACGTTTACCGGCAAATGTACTTGAAGACGAAACACCACACTAACTGCCCTCAAGCAATACCAATATTCACATGGATGGCCAGGCAGCGAACGGATAAAAATCAACCAGTCCATGGCCTACACGTAAAGCCAACACTTTAAATTGCTGATCAATAAAGTTAGTTTACGCGTTCACGATGAACAGCCAACCTAGCCCTCCGAAACGTCAACGAACGAATAATCTCATTTCGGTGAGCACAACACGATATGTGATTTCAATCAATGATTGCTGAGTTTTGCAAACCTGACCTTCATTTGATCCATGTACGAGAGCTCTAACGAGGAAAGTTATAGGTGTGCATAGTCCGAACTTTTCTCCTCTAGTCCCAGGTATCACCGCTGTAACATAACTCCGAAATCGCACAGTGAATATTACTCGGTCCATTGGTTCACAGGTTTGTAATCGGCAATCGATAACAGCCTACTATCATCGAAATCTATCGCTAGGCTTATTTCAGGAAATTGCACTTAAGAATTTCGGTCTTTCCGGACGAGGGTATTGCGCCTATGACATATTTATGAATTAGTGTGTATGCATGCTTAACATAATTTTACTTCCGCCAAAAATCAACAGTCGCAAAATAAGTTATAAGACTGGAAAACAGTACTAGTAAAAATGCATGATTAATCGGGATACCGTGATATCCCTTTCACTACATTCGTCCTAGGGACTCATCTGTATACTAAATAAAAGTGATAAGTGTCTCTGTGTGCATCTCTCTTATCATTGGTCGCAGGAGTTAGATTGAAACGCCTTCTGCGTCTTCGACGCGCGCGTGTATGTTAGTACCACGGTCAATTTGTAGACGCGCGCGCGTAGGGCACGCGCGTGTGTGTTTTCCTCTGCTGTCCTATCGCCTGATTGCTTTCATTGTTTGGAAGGAAGCCAGCCTAACCGTAAATCACTTGGCCTCACGACAGTTCCCCCGTCGATTTCGACGATGGGCACCGCGTGCTCCAACAGCTGCAGCAAACGCTGAAGCAAGCCAAAACAGACGCTGAGACGACCTGGGCAAGTGACACGAAGGCTACAGCAAGCAGGGGCAAAACAGAGAACCAGAACGAGAGAGAAAAGGAGTTTAGGCAGACTCGCGCAGTATCTACTCATGTGCTCGCCACTCTTACCTCCGTTTCCGGTGTAAAGACAAAGTCAATAAGACCGGGGATAAGGGAGGGAGTTGATGGCTGACACGATAAACACTCAGCACGCGCACACTGGACACAGCCATCTCGCTAGGTATGCTACCACCCGCACAGGAGCACCATAAAAGCCACATTAGCAGGGAGCCTACGCAGCCTGACTCTCAGTCCTCCTTCTCCTCCCATACACACACGTAGTGGACCCGAGTTTTTCCGTCAGTTTGGCGCACCCTGATAGATTCAGACACATTCAGATTTATTAAAGTGATAAAAGGAACGCGCCGAGGTCGACCTCACTCTCCCCCACAAGGCATAGTGGCCGCCTAGCTTTCCGGAAACCTGAGGTGTGGTCTGAAAACCAGTGGGAGCGCCAACGCAATCACCAACAGGGAATCAGAACTGAGAGAAAGTGCCAATGCCTTTCAGACCGCAGGGACCGTGGTTGTTTGTGGACTGGAATTGTTTATTCATACAGACCATTTGATCTCGGAAGGGTGAGAGCAGCCCTGCATGAAGCCTGGGCCAACACTTCCTTGAGAGGGACAACCAATCAGTCATTGATCGAAAGGCAAATCACTTGACCTTCTACCACTTGGACCCCCAAACTTACGTCTAGGTAGTTGCTGTTACCAGCAATGCGACCGTCTGCCACACCTTCACGCAGTGAGTGCATAATCCGGCTGGCCCAATCAAACTGAAGTTCGGCTAGCTCTTAGTTTAGATTGAATGGCCTACCATATAAATCAATTCTAGATCTAAGTCTTACAAACTTTCATCATGAGAAAAATTGTTTTTTACAGAAATACTATAAAAACAAACAATATAACACATTCTTTGAGCAGTAAAGAAGATCTTAGAAAAAAGGTTTTCCTTAACTTTCTAACCAACTTTTCCGATGCAAAGTGGCTATACGAACGAGAAAATCTTGCTCCTCCAAACAAATTTTTCAATGCCATTAACGAGACAGTTAGCCATCTTCTTCAATATGAGAAAACAACTGCACAAATCATACGACATGACGGTCGATCCTTCAGATTGTATTAAGTATCCAGTAGAACTCCTGGATAGATTGTTAATATCTGGCGTTTCATCGCACAAATTGATTCTAAAGTTTGCGTCACCGCTTATGCTAGCGAGAAATCTCGATGCGCAATGGTCATGCAATGGCACTAGGCTAACTGTCAAGCGGCTGATGTCATATTTGATAGATGGCACATTTATGGCCGGTTGGGCAAAACAGAAACTCTTTATATCCCGCATTCCTATCGTACCATCTGATACTTCGTTCTATTTCTGACGACTTCAATTTCCACTGATGGTCTGCTTTGCTTTGTCCATCAGCGAGTCCCAAGCTCAAACCTTAAAGGTGGCTGGAATTCACCTGTAAGAATCGTGTTTTTCACACGGACTTTATCAAGCATGACTTAGTCATTGTCAATATAATGATTTTCGTGAATAGTCTTTATTGACTTTTAGCTGATTGCGCAGACTTCAGACTTTCTCATAATGGTTTTTCATTGCTACTTTCTCCACAATTACTCCTTCCGAGCATACACCTTCTATCAAAACGACCTCAGAAATGCCGACCTATTCACCTTATACTTCATGATTTTAAGAATTTCCCATGTACACAAGCAGTTAGACTACATAAGGGACAGTGTTGGGAAATGGAGCCTCAAGGCAAAGCCGGGACTTATGAAAAATGTCTAAGGAGTATTTTTACCTGTCTGCTCCAAATAAAACATGTCCATTACTGGCAACGCCACATGTTCTGCATCATAGCTATGTAGAAAGTGGGAGTTTAAAGTTATTTACCTATATTTCCCTAATAAAACTGAACTGAACTGAACATAATCATTTCAAGAGGTTCTCTTATACGGTTTGCTTACTTGTAGGACAACAACACGTAAGGAAGTCGAAGGCGAAGCCGGTCTTCCGCGCTAGCAGTGAATAGATTTAAGAATTAAATTTGAAGGCTGAGGTGTCCACTAATTACTTAGTGATCAATTCGCGAGGGTAGCTCCATTCAAACAATTAGGTAGACTCCTTCTTGGAAATCAAAGCTACTAGCGTGCATTACAAAGGCTAGATTTACAGTAGCTTTTCAAACTAACGTTGCGCGAAACGGGTGCCTGCGCACCTCAATAGTTTATGTGATTATAAAAAGTGTACTGATATTTTCTAAGTAGACAGTTGATAATATTCTAACACCACTCTGATTTCAGCTCATTTAACGCTTATTTGACTGAAATTCTGGAGCTGTTTTCAACGCAGGACAAGAAAATTTGATTAATTGCTTGAGCAGGCGGATGCATCTCGGCACGGCCTATTTGGAGGAGCGAAGCAAATTGCCTACTGTCTCTAATTCATCGTCCATCTCTCTTCATTCAGTAGTACAGTAGATTGTCAATCACACGACGGTATAGACATGCAGTGTTCCCAAGATGTAATGCAGTAAACAAAAAGCCAAAAGTTATCTAGACACATACTGCTTCAAAATCACTGTTAACTTACACAAAAAGGCTAATTATTACAGAAAACTTGAAAGTTATCTAGTAAGTATATGACAGGTCACTGATCTCTTGACATATATAAGTAGGTTTAAGGTAGGGGCGCCAAAAGAATGTAAAATTAATATTAAATGTATGTACAATTGCCATATTTAATGCAGCATTAAACCTGTCAGACACAGAGCTGGACCATTTTTTACAGTTGTTTGTTCAATATTTTTATTCTGTAGAAAAACAAGCTTTTTTCCATGGTAACACTATTTTTTGCCTTGTGCAACGTTCTTTTAACAATTCCAAATAGTGCATTATAGGTCAGTATATTTAGGGTAGTAGGCAGTGCATTTGAAGATCTTATTGAAAACAGTATGCATGAAATATCAAACATAAAATATGCCACTATAAGCAGTGAGTAACATATAAACACCTAAAAATGTTAACATGTGCGTATGAGCAGTCAGAATAGTCTCTTGTGTCCATAATCTATTCAACATAAAATGTGTTTCTGTTAAATAATGAGAAGCATATACAAGTGTAAATTTTTATCTACAGGTGTTTCCGGGGCGTAAATTATTTCTGCATCCTTGAACATATGAGCGGTAACTGTTAAGTAGATGCTCATCCAGTTTCCATTGAAACGCATCTGTGGACTTCCTCATTACAACCTCCTCGGGCAGTCCGTTCCAGGCACTGATGACTCGTTGTGAGAACGACTGCTTGCGGACCTCTAGATGGGATAGGGTTCCCCGCAGTTTGAGAGAATTTCCACGGAGGTTGGTTGAAGTCGCAAAGGCGAAAACGTCATCAAACTTCAGGGCACACTCCCGATTCCTCACGAGGCGGAACGTCTGCATGAGGTCACCGCGGATTTGTCTATACTCACGGGGGAAAACATCAAGTTCTTATAGTCTACATTCGTAAGATGATGACTTTAGGCCCTTGAAAATTTTCGTTGCCCTTCGCTGATTTCTTTCCGGCATCTGGTTATCTTTTTTTCCATTTCAACAAAAGTTCACCTAACGGAAAACAGAACACTGTTCGCCATCTTGGCAGCCATGGCACACTGTAAAGACGGCTTCAGGGATGGCGCAATAGCCATACCCAGATCTTCTTGTTCATTGACGTTTGACAGGCACATTCCATCGAGAACAAAGTTGTGTGAGTCATCCGTCGCGCTCACTTTCTTCGTCTTCAGCCGCAATGTGACACACTTCTCAAAGTTAAACCGCATTAACCATTTTTGGCTTATTCACCTAGGCGGTCAAGTTCTTCTTGCAGAGTTTGTTCATCAAAAGCGTTGCTGATGGGTTGCCATACCTTAATATAATCTGCAAACAAGACTCCAATACTGACCAGTCCATGCCTACAGTCGTTGACGTAGATTAGGAACAATAGTCACCCAATAAGTGAGCCCTGAGGCATCCACTCGCAACTGGCACTGAAGTGGATTTTGCATTTCCGCCGCACATGGACTGCGATTGGCCTATGAAAAAATCTCCTACGCAATTTAGTACATAGCCCCTTATCCTGGATTCACTGACCTTGGAGAGTAGCCGTTGGCGAGGGAAAATATCGAAGGCTTTATTAAATTCTACGTAAACAACATCTACGGGGGCATTTTCGTCTAATGACTTGGACCACTGCTTCATAGAATAAAGCATATTAGTCAGGCAGGAGTGGTTTCTTCAAAGCCCGTGTTAGGCACCATCATCAAAAGTATTTTTTTTCGAGTAACTTCATAGTGGCCTTTTTGATGATCCTTTCCATAACTTTACGACAGATGCAAGTTAGGCTCACTGGTCGATAGTTGTTCGCACTGGTTCTGGATTCACCCTTGTGAATAGGGTATATGTTTGCAACTTTCCAATCGGATGGGAGGAGGCCTCGATCAAAGAACAACTGAAAATGTGCGTAAGCGGGCTGGAAAGTTCCGAAGCCAGCTCTTGCAGAACCTTTACTGGTATTTTGTCTGGACCCGGAGGCTTAGCGCAAGAAGTTCATGCCTTACGTCTTCTTCTGTGAAACGGAGGTCCTCCATGATTCTGCCATTACTCTCTGCATGGAAGTCTGCCGGATAAAAATGAAGTTCCTCAGTGAAAACAGATGCAAAAAACTGCTAAGATGTTCTGAATTTTCGAGATTTTCTATAAATTCCCCATTATTTGTACCTTTTAGTACTACAACTGTGTCTTTTTTTAGCCTGCTGCTGATGTAACTGTAGGGAAACTTTGGTTTCGTTACGGTCCACTCGATAATTTTCGCTTTGTAGTCTTTTTGCGATTTTCGAACGTTTGATCTGACCTCGTTCCGCTTTTGGCGGAATTCTTCGTAATGTTAAGGCTGGCCTGTTGATGCGTGCGAGCTCGCCATTCGTCGCCTGGCTTTCGAACATAGATGCGGGGACCGTGATTGTCTGCTCGAGGCGTCGAAAACCGCATCGGCGAGCCATTGGGAAAATGCACTTCAAAGCGAGCTAGTCGGCTAGGCACGACCCGCTGCAGATCATCAGCGTGCCATAGCATATAATTCATGAAGTGAGGCAAATATTTACATCCCGGGTACGTGTGTAGATAGAGAAGGAGAAGGCGCTGTGGTCACCGAAATCATACTTTTACTTGTCTGAGCTTTCGGGGTCCTTCTGGAATCCTTTGTCAGAGATAGAAGGCGTACTCGAAAGACAAGCACAAGTTATAGGATGCAGGGACCAATCAACCGTTATGGGTGGAGATGAAAGGAGGGTAGAGAGAGGGAACAGTCAACCTATAGTGTCATCATTCCGCAGATGCCAGTTCAGCGCGATGTATGCTGAAATCTGATCGATAAATCGATTGATTGAGTTGTCATCTGACGCTTAGGCCTCCATAAATTTGCGGACTGTTTTGTTGCCATCGCATGCGAAATTAAACTCGTGACTGGTCTCGTAGGTATGGGCGGTCACTTGCGATGATGCATTAACGCATTGTACCGTCGGCGTATGTTTGTGTATGCGCTAAACAAACATACGCCATGTCTGTCCTGTGTTGTTTCGGGAAGAATTTTTACATGTTATGTGATACACGATGCCCGACTGCTCACTAGGATTTAAATGGTCCTTGGTTCGCATAATTTGGCTGTGCAAGGTAGCCTTGGGACGGTGTGCAATTCCAACGCCTAGCTCCGCAGGAATAAGTTCGGTCTCATCCGCTACATCCTTGTCGTACGGCATCGCATACCATATTGTAGGAGTTGGTCCTGGTTGGGTCTTCGGAAGGTGAGCACGTAGGCATTGGCTTATAAAAGCCTTTGGATAGCCATTCCACGTAAACTGGTGGTGGAGATGTCAGGCCTAACGTGCCTATTCTTCCAGATTATTGCAATCAGTCTAAATTCTCTTGTAAACTGCTTTTACACAGATTCTTTTGTGAGCAGATGAGGTTGATACATGCAAAGGCTTGCATGGTATCAATAGTTTCTAGTCGTCATCCGCGTGTGTGTGATCATTGCCCGTTTCTGTAGCCACCGTTCGGGTCTTCATTGATGCGGTACTGGCTTGACACTTCTCGGTCGACTTACATATCGTCATAATTGCCATGTCAGTGTCAGCGTCACATGCGGGCCTGATAATGGTATGGCAATTATGCCAGCTGTCATCAGAGTTGTTGCATCCAGCCCTTCCCACGTGACTGATTCTCTTGTTCAGGAAACTTCTAGGTACACTTTATGGGAACGCCAAATCGTTGCGCATGTTGATGGACTGGGGGCCTGAGAACCATAACTCGAGCAGCTCGCGGCTCACGCGGTTGTCCCCTCTTGCGAGGATTTCGGCCTCGTCAAACTTGAAACTATGGCTGGGACTCATCGAGTGAGCTGCAACCTGGGAATCGGGGTCTTTCTTTCTCACCGCCATGCTCGGCCATTTGCGTCTGCAGCAATCTTCCGGTTTCTCCGAACAAGTTGCCGTGTCCACAACTGCACTACATTTGGTAAACGACTCCAGCCGTTTCCTGCAGTGGCAGTGGGTCTTTCGGTCTCAGGACCCAGCGCCTGATGGTTGCTTCCGGCCTGTGCGCAACTCTAACTCCCAGTGGAGTTAGAACACGGCTGACTACTCCCCATAACTCTTCAGTTACGGAAGAGCTCGCCAAACTTTGTTGGCCATGCCTATGTTTTCATCAGCTTTGATTGAGGATTCCCGAGGGAATCCGAAACATCAGGCAAATAACAATCTTGCTCCAGTGATCGCATCTTCTTCCACTGAACTGCTACCTGAAACTCGAACATTCTCTACTATTGGCAATACCGAAGGCTGTTGGCTAAACGCAATCTTTTCCATATCTTGTAGGACTAATTCAGCTTTTAAACCTGAGATTGGAGAGCCCATTGAAGTTCCTTTGATCTGTTCATATGTGAAGTATATCTTTTGGCAGAATTCGAAAAGCCTCATGAGTTTTTCAATTTTAAGCGAACTCTGGATTTTGCTTTAAGGTCAGTGGTGATACCCATGTAAGCAATAAGGAAGTCAAGTTAAGCGAACGAACGTTTTAGATTAATTCATCATCAGGCAATACAGTAATATAAGGGAGGGGAGAGTTAACGAAAGTTTTAGGCAAACCAATCAGTAGTAACAAGGGGGAGAGAGGTGTAAAAGGATCAAGGGGGGAACAAAGGGATCAGATTCTAGTCTTAATTGGGGACAGAGAGATGGGGGTGGGGGGAGAGGGGAAGGGGAAGGTGTCAGACAATTAGTTAATGTCATCCAGTGGTCCTCGTCTCGGGTTTTGTTGGGTTGTGTGACAACGCAAGGTGTCAACGTCTTGAGACTGTGTCGGCGGCCTTTTAATGCTTGATGTCGCTCTCTCATCATCGTTTCGCGACGTAAAAAGAGGCTTGGGGGCGGATGTTGAAAGGGCTTTTGGCCACGGGAGCCTTAGGGCCGCTGCAAATGCTTTCTGCGCACATAAAATTGGGTTTGTGAGGCGAATGGCGACTGCTTCTGCCGTCGCAAGTATCCGCTGACGCAGGAACTTAGAATGTTTAGTCGGAACTTTATAGACGACTCTAAATGATTGGTTGACGTCTACCCGATGACCGCTGTCTACCAAGTGAGCCAGAATTGCGCTTGATATCGACTTAGTTTCGCCTCTGTTTAACCACGCAGGGTGATGCTCTCGCATGCGCTTGGATAGACGTCTAATCGTTCGACCAATGTAACTTGCCCCCCATTGATCCTTTTATACCTCTCTCTCCCCTCTCTCCCCCTTGTTACTACTGATTGGTTTGCCTAAAACTTTCGTTAACTCTACCCTCCCTTATATTACTGTATTGCCTGATGATGAATTAATCGAAAACGTTCGTTCGCTTAACTTGACTTCCTTAATGCTTAAATGGGTATCATCTCTGAACTTAAACAATCCAAGGATCCCTCGGTGTTCAAGGTACTTAATGAGTACCTGCGTTTCAACACCCGCCTTGCCGAAGCGCATTTTCTGATTTCATCACAAACTGCACAGTCAAATGCGAATATCCTCACGATTACTGGAGGTCTCTTCGAAGTAGTCGGACGATAATCTCGAACACAACTTTAAAGAGATATGCCGAGAATCGCCTGGAAGGTGTCGCAATGAAGATCAATGAGCTTAACCGAAATCTACATCAACGAATGGCAGTCCTGGATGACTTAAACGATGAAGAAAGAATGAACTTCAGCAGCTACGTACAGACTGTAAATCAAAGACGTATGGAAGTAAAACGGACAAAACTCATCCGCAGTATCAATCCGACGAAGGCTAAATCCTCATTCCCAAGTGATCCGGAGCGGTACGTTCATAATTTTACCAACATGACGCTTGACAAACACCTGCTTGAAATACTATCCCTAGGCCACAAATTTTGTTTTCCTCATAGAAGGCCGAACACATTAGGGGCAGAAGTGAAATTCGAAAATCTTTTGAATCAGACACATGACTTAGTACCTACAACGCCAGAGGATGCAGAGTATTTCAAATCTACACTCGTTAATTGTTGCTATCAAAATCTAAGAACTAAACCTTTAAGTATTGGACACATCACGAAAGAGGATTTGGAGAAGTTCAAAGTTTTGCGCCAAAATACTGATATATTCATAGCAAAACCAGATAAAGGTTCTGGTCTCGTTCTTATGAGTCAAAGTATTTACGTCTCAAAGATTGAATCAATCCTGGCTGACGAAACTAAGTTCAAAAGGGAAAGACAGAATAAGGATCAAACGGAGAACATAGAAACTCAACTCACTACTTGTCTTCGGAAACTATAAGACCGAGTTTTTCTTAGTGAACAAGAGTTAGAAGCGCTGAAACCCACAGGCACAGCTCCACAAAGGCTTTATGGTTTGCCAAAGATTCACAAACCAGACGTTCCAATACGGCCAATAATGGACATGTGCAACTCACCCTATCATGAAATTGCAAAGTGACTGGCAGAAAAGTTGAAACCGATTCGGCACCAAATAGCACCGCATAGCCTACGGGACACGTTTGAATTCGTTGAATCCATAAGAAACACTAATATCAACGGTAAAACGATGTTATCCCTAGATGTCGCGTCACTGTTCACCAACATTCCCCTCACAGAAACCAGAGAATTTTTGTGTGACGAGATTGTTAAAAAAGAGTTCCCAATCAGCATGCCGATCGGAGACATGAAGCAATTACTCTTAAGCTGCACTTTAAACGTGCAATTCGGCTCTAATGGCCAATTTTACCGCCAGATAGATGGGGTAGCGATGGGATCATCGCTTGGACCTCTTTTAGTAGATACTTTCATGGGCAAAATGGAGAGCAACAAACTTTCTCCTATTATAAAAGACCTTCCAGCCTATGCTCGCTATGTGGATGATATATTTATAATAGCAGACAGAAGACTTGAGCTTGACAAATTCTTAGATAAAGTGAATCAGGTGCACTCAGCGTTAACCTTTACTTTGAAAAAGAGGACAGAGAGCGCCTCCCCTTTCTTGACGTCCTCCTTAGTAGAAGATCTGATGGATCAATAATTAGAAGTGTATTTCGTAAGAATACCTGGACAGGGCAATACACTAACTTCTACAGCTTTGTGCCACTAAGTCAGAAACGAGGCCTCGTCCGCTGCCTCACGAACCGAGCTAGGAGAATATTTTCTCCAGAGACACTGGAGGACGAACTCACACTGCTTAAAAATACCTTACAAGAAAATGGGTTTCCCGATAAGTTCATCGATAAGTTTATGGAAGAACGTCCACCAAGACCGAAGGTACCGACGGCTGAGAAGAAAACCGTATTTCTTACATTGCCTTTTCAAGGTGATCCAGCAAGCGAAATTCTACAGCTTCGTCTGAACGCTGCAATCGCGTGTACATATCCAGCAGCAAAGTTAAGATTATTGTTCTCAAGCACTCCACTTCTTCGCCTTGAAGGCAAGGATAGACTGCCGTTCCAGACCACATCAATGTGTATCTACAACTTTACATGCTCCTGTGGGGCAAGTTACATTGGTCGAACGATTAGACGTCTATCCAAGCACATGCGAGAGCATCACCCTGCGTGGCTAAACACAGGTGAAACTAAGTCGATATCGAGCGCAATTCTGGCTCACTTGGTAGACAGCGGTCATCGGGTGGACGTCAACCAAACACTTAGAGTCGTCTATAAAGTTCCGACTAAACACTCTATGTTCCTGCGTCAGCGGATACTTGCGACGGCAGAAGCAGTCGCCATTCGCCTCACAAACCCAATTTTATGTGCGCAGAAAGCATTCGTAGCGGCCCTAAGGCTCCCGTGGCCAAAAGCCCTTTCATCATTTGCCCTCACGCCTCTTACTACGTCGCGAAGCAATGATGAGACAGCGGTATCAAGCATCCAAAGGCCGCCGACACAGTCTCAAGACGTTGACACCTTGCGTCGTCACACAACCCAACAAAACCCGAGACGAGGACCACTGGATGACATTAACTAATTGTCTGACTCCTTCCCCTTCCCCTCTCCCCCAACCCCTATTTCTTTGTCCCCAATTAAGACTAGAATCTGATCCCTTTGTTCCCCCCTTGATCCTTTTACACCTCTCTCCCCCTTGTTACTACTGATTGGTTTGCCTAAAAATTTCGTTAACCCTACCCTCCCTTATATTACTGTATTGCCTGATGATGAATTAATCGAAAACGTTCGTTCGCTTAATTTGACTTTCTTAACTTTGGATTTCGTCGTACAGCTTATTAAGTTTCCTGCGTAAGATTTTTCGCGCCGAATTCGGTAGAATATATGTGAATAATGATGCCACGTCAAAGATCACCATCATTTTGTCCGATTGAATCATTTGGCCATGGAGGTCTGCCAGAAATTGGGAAGCCGAACGAACTTAGGCATCGGAGTTTTTTGGAGAAATTTGAGTTTTAAATACATCCATGGTACTAAATTATATGTGGGGCTGCCTTTTAGGGCAACCATTGGTCACACTGGAAATTTTGTTTTATGCACCTTCAGCAGGTCATAGAAGCAAGTCGGGGTATTATCTGCTGGTCAGTGATCAAATTTTGGCGTTTGAATTCGCTTATAATTTATTAAACCGATTTGCTACTGCCTTTGCTTCTGAGATTTGTGCCGGCCTGTAGAAATCGTTGTCATCAAGTACACTTTTGATTTTTTCATTGTAGTCTTCACGGTTCATTAAGACGGCTGACCATCCCTTATCCTCTGGCAGAATGATTATATGATCATCCGTTCGTAGTTCTTTAATAGCTTGTGACTCACTCCTCGATATACATTGGGCTGAACGGTAAGCCAGGGATTATTCTCTCATAACTCTCCCCCTAAAGATCCTTCAAGAACTCAAACCCAAACATGGTGAACAAAAAACACTGTACTATTCAGCAAGTTTAGCTAGATTTCTTTTAAATCTCTTCGCCATTAACTAAAGGCGGGAGGGTTGCAATAGGAAAGGGGTTATGATGAGCAACACTACCCATGGAGTCCGTAGGTCTACTCAAAAAACTGAAAGTCAATTAAGTAGGACGAGTCACCGCCGATTTGCAGGCTCGCTCCAAGACTGCGGAAGAACTCCTGCGGGGTGCAGGGTAGCCGAATGCAAATGTAATCAACCGCTCGTTCCCAATACATCCAGCTTTTCTAAAAATTGAGAGCAAAAATAAAGAATGCCAGAAGTATAAAATCAAAATTATATCTACTAAAATGAATTGAGTAGTCATTTCGTATTTCACATCGTTAACAGTAGAATAGTAGGACACGAAAAAGCTGATTCTATGCAGTAATGTGTCGCTTGGGTGGCCTCGAAAACCTGAACGCACGTTTCTGTCAACTCTCTGCAGCTAAGCGCGCCTGAAAGCGCTGACTCTGGTATTGGAGGACGTTTGGACATTTGGTCTGGAACAAGGACGTCCGACAAAGCTACGCTGTGTGTCGACTACAACTCTCTCCCCCAGAAAACGGACAAAGTGAGGGATCGATAGTGTGGTCGAACGGTTTATGGTCAGCGATTCGGAACAGACATGTGCTAGGACGGATGACTCTGGGGGCCGCGGCATTGAAGAACGAAGCGGGAGACAGGCATAGTGGCTGTAGGCGAGTGGAAACTTCAGGAAATTACCAAGGGGGAGAGCGTAATAGATTGCAGTAGGTTTATCCCAACTACACCCGCGCAGCTGTATATCAGGCCTAAATCTTGATCATTTATTTTAAGTATTCTTGTTGTCACCCTACCCCAACTCGCAGACCTGAATAACTGGAGCCCCCCTTCGCTTGTGTCAGCAAAGCCTTGACCGGATCAGTTCTTTCACAAGCACTTCTATTCCGAAATAACCAAATTCTCAACGCACAAAACTGAAGATGTAGAAGGCCGTCGTTGTGAAACCAATTTTTTTGGTGCGGAGAACCTGAAAACCTACGAACGACAAACAAAAAAGCGGCAAAAGTATGTCAAGGTGTTTAGGCATTGGTAGCCACATCAAATGTCTGCGAAGATGCCGGTGTCGGTTTCACTTCACAGCTGTTTACTCCTCATCGCGCGACTTATGATCGCTACAGTCTACATATCATCCGCCCTCCCTCGTTCTATATTTCAACTTTTTGATAAGTATGCAGCGCGAGCTTTGCAACTGCTACTGCTTGGTGACCATTTTTAGCATCCATGGCAACACGAGGATGTTGACGAAGCTGAGTCGAACCAGCCCGTCTGTCACATTTAACTTCGTGAGCAGGGGTATTTGCACCTATCGCTTTTTCCACGTTGAACAACTTCAAGAATTGATGAAAGAGATCTATTAAATATATATTTAAAACACTATGCGTACTTAATTAAATACAGTAGAACCAAGAATATATATAATTGCAAGGACACATATGGCTTTCATCAGGAAAACTTCCACATGCTACCAAAGCTAAGAAAGTTAATGCAGAAGTACAGATGTAAATCTTTAGCATAAATATTCGAACGATGTTTTGGATCGATTTTTCTGTATGAATTCAATTCTGTAATTTATCATTCGTTATTCTGTTTATGCAGCGAGCGGAAGCGGCTGATGAGCGCTCGCGAAATTTATGGTGCCATCAAATTCTGCTACACACGCTGTCTTCAAATTTGTACC